>JAKUCV010007739.1:0-23855 GCA_028386065.3 Turnera subulata | reverse complement strand
TAACGTTCCATGTAGGGTTCTTATGTGGGTCGGTCCAGTCCACAAGTTCTCCAACTTGTACCCGTATGTAGAATTCATATCACATATGCAATTCTCAACATACGCTAGTCTTAATTTATTATTACAACCCATCCGTAATAATAATCGACTAGGGACATTTAAGAATATGAAATATTCTAGGGTTATAAGTATGTGCAAGCGTTTATCTCATAAATGATACTTATTGGAATAACCTTAATGTGTATACATGACTATAAATAATCATCCATGATTGGCTTTTGGGCATATTACACTAACAATAATAAATTAAGACTAGCGTATGTTGAGAATTATATGAGATATGAATTCAACATACGGGTATAAGTTAGAGAACTTGTGGTCTGGACTAACCCAACATAAGAACACTGCATGGAACGTTATATGATTGTCATTAGTGGTTCTTATATGTATTGTCCTTTGACTTGAGATCGTCAAGGTTCCCAACATGTTAGTCATATACTTTGATATTACACTTGGCTAATCAAAACTGAGTAGACCTTAACGTAATCATTGGGTATATGATAAGTGTGTAATGGGTTTTGTATGATCAAGATGGAATTCGTTCAACCCATATAATGGGTATATTATCAGTCGGGCCTCTTGATAGAGTTGAACTGTAAATGCATGGCCATGCTCCGATTATGTGATATGGTGATATCATTAGTATCCGTTTTACACAGTTAACTCGGGGATCAAGAAACTTAGATTAAACATATACGAGATTGACTTATTTCATGTCTCGTGTTTAATCTTGATAATGTGACGAAAGGACGATGGCATGCTTCCGAGGCATATTGAATCAGTACTGATCTTGTCGTTTGGGTAGCAATGATGGGTTGCTAGACACCGCTCATTGTTTGTAATTGTAAAATGAGATTTTACAATTATTGCCAAACGTTACAAGTGCCTACAGGGTCACACACTTAGAACTGTTGATTCGAGCAGACGGTTGAACCATGGTTGGACTGTGGTTCGACCAAGTGGGTGGACCATGGTTGGACCGATTCGTTTTAGGCTGATTTTGTTCACTAATTATCAGAATTATTGAACCAAAATTAATGCCATATGATGTGTAATCCTATTAATGCTTAGTGGAACATCCATTAATGCTTATTGGAGCATTAAGACATTGTGGAGACATGATTAGACTTAAAGTATAATCATGATGGTTATTGCATGATGATGTTGGCCATTGTCTCGTTAATCTATGCATTAATTGTATGTATAAATAGGGCTTGATGATCAGATTATCAACACACACAACATTCACACACAATTCAGGTTACACACCCATTCTTTGAGAAAGAAAGAAACACCAGATAGCTCCCGGAAATCCGTAGCTAGCACAATGGTTCGGGAGTGCTCGGGTTGGAGATCAAGAGATGTTTTTCGACCAGAGATCGACGGTTCGTGTGGATACCGTAGAGGAGTTGGATTTCTTTCCGGCTCTAGCTGATTCGGCACAACAGTTGAGTGAAAAATCTCAACCGATTCAGGTACGCAAAAAAAATTGTTATTCGGTTTAGTTACTTTCACTTGGATCCTCCACGGTTTCTGGGTTTTTCCGCTGCATTTGATTGTCAATTTTGCATGCCCAGTTACTTACAGTGGTAGCGGAGCCTCTTTGTAGACGCTAAACTGAATTTGTTGTGCATATGTATGATATGCTCATATTGATATATATGATATGCTGTATGTGATGTAGCATGTTCATGATATGTTGAATTCGTTTTTGTATGTGTGATATATGTGAGGTTTGTTTTGTCAAAAGTGTTTGACAACAAGTACTTGATTGGTATGTGATATCAATCAAGGTGTTTTCGGTAGTAAGTCGAATGAGTTCGACAAGGAAAATCGATTGTCGATTTTCGTATAGATAGATTGTCGTTCTAGTACAATTGTCGTCCTTTGTCAGGTGCAAGGTTGTGAATTAATACACTATGCAAGTGAGTCCTGTCTAGGAGGTTGGGTTTTAAGTGAAACTTTATTCCTCCAGTCTTTCCTGGGGATTTATCTTGGAATGATAATTCTATCTTAAGAGATTGGCTACGCCATCTTTCCTGGGAATTATCGAATCAGTTCAATTCACTTCTTGTACAGGAACTATTCACCACAAGAAATTTCTTAGATCGAGGAGCTAGTCAATCTTTGATCACAAGTTAAACTTCGATGTTCTTGAACACTGCCAAGTAATTGGGAGAATCAGATTCTCACAAAATCGATGTTCAATGTTAGACATCGATGTTCTTATGTATTTTTGGTTTCCAAATTTACAAAACATCAATATATGATTTATCAAGAACATGCATATGGTGTAAAGGAATAATATGTTGATGTAAATATTAAGTTTCTCTTGTGTTGCCTTCCATGATAAGCACTCATCATTGCTTAGATCAATACTTGGTAGGTTTTGCTAAAGCAAGGTGCCAATATTTATCCTAGCAAGGTGCGATGGGGATAATTGTAATATCCGAACTGCTTGTTATGGATTGAACTTAACTAGGCCATCTCAATAGGATTGAGGACTTAGAGGCAAGGAGTTGAGCTAAGTCTATGAGATAGACAAGAACAAGTGTTGTTCACTCAACTATCCAAGAGTTACATAAGATGTAATTGACAAGAGTTGTCTACCTAAATAACTATGATATAAGTGATCAGCCAAAGCTGACTTATCTTGTAGTGAAATATGGATCTTGGCCTACTTATAAGTATCTTGATTTATGTAGTAGGAGCATCATTTAATAGAATTCCTTGTTAAATGATTTATGTATACATGACTCTTATTTATGTGAGTTGATCAATGTTGCAGAGGTATCATGGCACAAAACACTAGTACACAATCACTGCGATCTGTCCTTGAGAAGGAAAAACTTAATGGGAATAACTTCCTTAAGTGTCATTGCAATTAGAGGATAGTCCTCAAACAAGAAAAGAAGTTGTATGTCCTTGAAGGGCCTGTTCTTAATGAACCAGCGCCTACTGCTCATAGGGCGGAAAGAAATGCTTACAAGAAGCATGTTGATAATGCATTGGATGTTGCATGCCTTATGCTTGTTATCATGGACTCTGAGCTGTAGAAGAACCAAGAGAACTTGGATGCGTTCAATATGATCGAACATCTGAAAATGCTTTTTGAAGAGCAAGCAAGGCATGAGAGGTATGAGACCTCTAAGGCATTGTTCCAATGCAACATGGCTGAGTCATCACCGGTGAGACCTCATGTGCTCAAAATGATTGGATACATTGAGAGCCTTGAGGGTCTAGATTTTCCTTTGCAAAAGGAGTTGGCTGTTGATCTTGTCCTGCAATCGTTGCCAGATAGTTACAGCCAATTTGTCATGAATTTCAATATGAATCATCTTGACAAATCCTTCTCTGAGTTGCTTAACATGTTAGGAACAGTTGAGCAACAGATGAAGGCAAATAAATCCAACAGCGTATTGATGGTTTGAAATGGCAAAGGAAAGGGTAAAGCCAAGTTTTACAAGAAGAAGAAATGTGCCAAAAAGTTTGGTGCATGTGCATCTTCTTGTTCCCATGTGCTAAAATCCAAAGGTGGTATTGCAAAGGAAGGACAATATTTCCATTGCAACAAACCTGGCCATTGGAAGCGTAACTGCCCTATTTACCTTGAAGAGGTGAAGAAACAGAAGGGAAGTAAGACTTTCGCTTCAGGTATTTTTGTTATAGAGGCTAATATCTCTATCTCTGCATCATGGGTATTAGATACCGGATGTGGTTCTCACATTTGTGTAAATGTGCAGGAACTGAGAAAGAGTAGAAGATTAGTAAAAGGAGAGATAGACTTGCGCGCTCGAAATGGAGCAAGAGTTGCTGCATTAGCCGTAGGGACTTACCATCTACCCTTACCGAGTGGTTTCGTTTTAGAACTTGACGATTGTTATTATGTTCCTACCATAAGCAGGAATTTGATTTCTGTTTCTTGTCTGGACAAGAAAGGTTTTTCATTTGTAATAAAGAACAATTGTTATTCTATTTATTTCAATGATATTTATTATGGTGGTGCATATTTGAGCAATGGTTTGTACGTTCTAAACCTAGAAACACCAATCTATAACATTAATACGAAGAAGGTTAGATTAAACGATTCTAATGAAGCCTATCTCTGGCATTGTCGATTGGGCCATATAAACGAGACTCGTATTTCTAAACTCCATAAAGATGGACTTTTAGACTTATTTGATTTTTAATCATATGAGACATGAGAGTCAGGTTTATTAGGCAAAATGACGAAGGCTTTTTTTGCTGGTAAAGGTGAAAGAGCTTCGGACTTGTTAGGTCTTATACATTCTGATGTATGCGGACCTATGTCAACACAGGCTAGAGGTGAATTTCAATACTTCATTACATTTACTAATGATTACAGTAGATATGGCTATGTGTATCTAATGAAGCACAAGTCAGAATCCTTTGAAAAGTTCAAAGAATTCAAGAGTGAAGTACAGAATCAACTCGGCAAGAGTATTAAAATGTTTCGATCTGATCGAGGAGGTGAATACTTAGACCAAGATTTTCTTGATCATCTAAAGCAATGTGGTATTGTATCACAACTTACTCCACCAGGTACGCCTCAATGGATTGGTGTATCTGAAAGGAGGAAAAGAACTTTGTTAGACATGTTTCGTTCTATGATGAGTCAAGCTGACCTTCCTTTTTCATTTTGGGGACATGCATTATTGAGTGCTGCATTTACACTTAACCGTATTCCATCTAAATCGGTTGAAAAGACACCATATGAGATATGGACTGGGAAGCGTCCCAATTTGTCTTTTATGAGGATTTGGGGTTGTGAGGCTTACGTGAGACGTCAAGCATCAGACAAACTCGGCCCTAAATCTGACAAGTGCCTTTTTGTAGGATACCCTAAGGAAACAAAAGGGTATTATTTCTACAATCCCACCGAGAATAAAGTGTTTGTTGCTCGGACTGCTATTTTTCTAGAAAGAGAATTTATTTCTAAAGAGATCAGTGGGAGGAAAATAGAACTCGAAGAAGTTCGAGGTATTGAGGCTGAGATGGAACAAGGACAGGAACCACAAGTTGTTGTGGGTGAGAATCCTGTACCTGTAACACATGGACCGCGTAGGTATGATACGACTCGGTATGAGCCTGAGAGATATGGATTTCTTATGACTCATACCGGAGACGTGATGCTCATTGATGAGAATGAGCCCACTTCCTATCAGCAAGCTATTACGGGTCCAGACTCTAAGAAGTGGCTAGAAGCCATGAATTCGGAGATGGAATCCATGTATGAAAACAAGGTATGGACCTTGGTTGATCCACCTGAAGGGGTAAAACCCATAGGGTGCAAATGGGTCTTTAAGAAAAAAATCGACATGGATGGTAATGTGATTACCTTTAAAGGGTGACTGGTTGCAAAAGGTTTCAAGCAAGTTCAAGGTATTGACTATGATGAAATTTTCTCGCCAGTTGCCATGCTTAAATCCATCCAGATTCTATTGGCTATAGCAGCGTACCATGAGATATGGCAAATGGATGTCAAAACCGCTTTCCTTAATGGAAATCTTTTAAGGATGTTTACATGACACAACCTGAAGGTTTTGTCGATCCAGAGAATGCTAATATGGTTTCCAAGTTGCAAAGATCCATTTATGGATTGAAGCAAGCTTCTAGGAGCAGAATCTTCGTTTTAATGAAGTGATCAAAGAGTTTGGTTTCATTAAAAATGAAGATGAACCATGTGTTTACAAGAAGGTTAGTGGCAGCATTATTGTTATCTTGTTATTGTATGTTGACGACATTCTGCTCATTGGGAATGATATTCCAACACTACAGTCTGTAAAGACTTGGTTAGAAAAGAATTTCTCATTGAAGGACTTAAGAGAAGCTGCCTGCGTGCTAGGTATAAAGATCTATAGAGATAGATCCAAAAGGCTTCTTGGGCTAAGTCAAAGTACATATATTGACAAAGTGCTAAAGAGGTTTAGCATGCAAGATTCCAAGAAAGGTTTCTTGCCCATGTCACATGGCATATCTCTCTCAAAGAATCAATGTCCTAGCACATCTAAGGAGAGAGAGCGGATGAGTAAGATCCCTTACGTATCTGCAATAGGATCTACCATGTATGCCATGCTATGTACTCGACCGAAAGTCACATATGCTTTGAGTGTCACAAGCAGATATCAATATGTTCCCGGTGAGAGTCACTGGACAGCGGTAAAGAACATCCTTAAGTACTTGAGAAGGACTAAGGATGCATTCCTTGTCTATGGAAGGGTTGATGAGCCTGTTGTAAAGGGTTACACAGATGCTAGCTTCCAAACAGACATGGATGATTTTAGATCGCAGTCAGGTTATGTGTTTTGTCTTGGAGGTGGTGCTGTTTGCTGGAAGAGTTCCAAGCAAGAAACAGTTATCGACTCTACAACTGAGGCTGTGCAAAGTCCCTTCTGAGAACTCTGTAGCAGATCCATTGACAAACCCTCTCACATAGCGGAAGCATGATTGTCATGCTACATCCATTAGTATTAGATACATGGATGATTGGCATTAGTGCAAGTGGGAGATTGTTAGTGTAATATGCCCAAAAGCCTATCATTGGATGATTGTATATTGCCATGTATATACAATAAGGTTATTCCAATAAATATGTTTATGTGATAAACGCTTGCACATATTTATAACCCTAGAATATTTTATATTCTTAAATGTCCCTAGTCGATTATTATTATGGATGGGTTGTAATAATAAATTAAGACTAGCGTATGTTCAGAATTATACGAGATATGAATTCTACATACGGGTACAAGTTAGAGAACTTGTGGTCTGGACTGACCCAACATAAGAACACTACTTGGAACGTTATATGATTGTCATTAGTGGTTCTTATATGTATTGTCCTTTGACCTGAGATCATCAAGGTTCCCAACATGTTAGTCATATACTTTGATATTACTCTTGGCCATTCGTAACTGAGTAGACCTTAGTGTAATCATTGGGTATATGATAAGTGTGTAGTGGGTCTTGTATGATCAAGATGGAATTCCTCCAACCCATATAATGGGTATATTTTCAGTTGTGCCTCTTGATAGAGTTGAACTGTAAATGCATGGCCGTGCTCGGATTATGTGATATGGTGTTATCATTAGTATCCGTTTTACACAGTTAACTCGGGGATCAAGAAACTTAGATTAAACATATACGGGAATGACTTATTCCATGTCTCGTATTTTAATCTTGATAATGTGACGAATGGACGATGACATCCTTCCGAGGCATATTGAATCAGTACTGATCTTGTCGTTTGGGTAGCAATGATGTGTTGCCAGACACCGCTAATTGTTTATAATTGTAAAATGAGATTTTACAATTATTGCCAAATGTTAAAAGTGCCTACAGGGTCACACACTTAGAACTGTTGATTCGAGTAGGTGGTTGAACCGTGGTTCGACCAATTGAGTGGACCATGGTTGAACCATGGTTGGACCATGGTTGGACTGGGTCGTTTTGGGCTGATTTTGTTCACTATTATCAGAATTATTGAACCAAAATTATTGCCATAGATGTGTAATCCCATTAATGCTTAGTGGAGCATTAAGACATAGTGGAGACATGATTAGACTTAAAGTATAATCATGATGGTTAATGCATAATGATGTTGGCCATTGTCTCATTAATCTATGCATTAATTGTGTGTATAAATAGGGCTTGATGATCAAATTATCAACACACACAACATTCACACACAATTCAGATTACACACCCATTCTTTGAGAAAGAGAGAAACACCACATAGCTCCCGGAAATCCGTAGCTAGCACAATGGTTCGGGAGTGCTCGGGTTAGAGATCATGAGATGTTTTTCGACCAGAGATCGACGGTTCGTGTGGATACCGTAGAGGCGCGGGATTTCTTTTTGGTTCTAGCTGATTCGGCACAACAGTTGAGTGAAAAATCTCAACCGATTCAGGTACGCAAAAATTGTTATTCGGTTTAGTTACTTTCACTTGGATCCTCCATAGTTTCTGGGTTTTTCCGCTGCATTTGATTGTCAAGTTTGCATGCCCAGTTACTTACACTAGCCATCGCCCGGCATCGGATTCTGCTCTTCCCTGATGCCATGCGAGTAAAGCAGAAAGCCGCCGTCTCCAACCCAGTGGGCCTTGAAAGTAGAAGAGGAGGTCGAGAAGCAAATTCGAGCCGGATTTCTAGAAGTGATTGAGTATCCTGAATGGTTAGCCAACATAGTACCAGTTCCGAAGAAGGATGGGAAAGTAAGAATGTGTGTGGATTACTGAGACTTAAACAAGGCTTGCCCCAAGGATGAGTTCCCATTGCCGCACATTGAACTTCTGATGGATGCGACGGCCAGGCACGTTGTTATCCTTTATGAATGGATTGTCAGGGTACAATCAAGTGAAGATGGCACAAGAAGACAAGCATAAAATGTCCTTCCGGATAGAATGGGGGATATTTTGTTACAAGGTCAAGCCTTTTGGAGTAATCAACACCGGAGCAACATACCAAAGGATGGCCACCACACTCTAACACGACATGAAGCACAAAGAAGTCAAGGTTTATGTCGAAGACATGATTATGAAATCAGAGACTCGGTAATCCCACGTGGCCAATCTAAGCAAGTTCTTTGAGAAATGTCAAATTCGGCAAGAGAATCAACCCCCAGAAGTGTGTCTTTGGTGTTCAAGCAGGAAAGCTGTTGGGCTTCATGGTAAGCGAATGAGGTATAGAAATGGACCCTTCCAAGATCAAAGCTATTCAAGAAATGCCAACCCCGAAGAGTGAGAAGAAGTCCGAAGCTTTCTCGGGAGAATACAATATGTCAGCCGTTTTATTGCTCAGCTCTATAGCATTTGTGCACCCATCCACCGCTTACTTAAAAAGGGAGTTCTGGTTGAATGGGATGACAGGTGCGAAGACGCCTTCGAGCAAATGAAGAAGTATTTGTCTAACCCCCCAGTACTCCAACCTCCCAGGCCAGGAAAACCCTTGTTATTATATTTGACTGTCACAGAAGAAGCTATGGGTGCAATGCTAGCCCAATACCTGCCAAACTCTCGCAATGAGACCGCCATCTACTAATTGAGCAAGAAATTCAACAGGTATGAATTGAATTACAACATGGTGGAAAAGACTTGTGTGGCTTTAACATGGGCCAGTCAAAAGCTCCGGCACTACTTCATCTCCTTTGAAGTCTTGCTCATTTCTGGAATGGATCCTATCACGTAGTTGATGGAGAAGCCAGTGCCAAGTAGCCGCACGAGCAGATGGGTGGCAATCCTGTCATAATTCAATGTCCGTTTTATCTCACAAAAGGTGATGCGTTTTATTTAGGCGTGAATTTTTCAAATTTATAATTCTTGATCAATTCACAACACGACACACAAATAACTCACGAGTAAACGCAACGATTGTTAACTGCAAGCGCACAGTGTACTATGTAGTATAGTACTCTAATCAAGGTTGATCCATGGAACAAGGGGAAATAAGTACTATCTAATGTCACAGCTTATGATTATCTAGGCAAATCAAGTAAAAGATGGTGTTGGGTGATGTCAAAATCAAATAATAAAAAAGAAATAAAATCGCAAACTTATTCTAAAGCAAAGTTCTATCAATATCTAAAGCAATCTAGGAAATCGGGGTTCACACAATTACTATCTAGGTTTATTATGCATGGATGTCGATATCCCTTATTGATGTGTGATTGTGGGGAATTGTTTCTAATTTCTTAATCCTCAGCTCTCGCATGTTGAATCAAATATTCAACAAAGAATACTACCTAGCTCTCGCATAACCTAACATCAATACTAAACTCATTAAGCACAAAACAATCATTCAAGCACTAAAAAACTATCAGCTCTCGCATATTTTAGCATCAATCAATCTGTGTTCTTCTAGGTATCATCATATAATCACGCAGCTCTCGCATGTTGCAATCTTTAAGAATCAATCCAAAGTAGATAATAAATTCGGCACATATAGATTGAAAAATCAACATAATCAATTGAATAAACATCAAACCATATATAATAAAACCATAGAAGTAATTGGATGCATCCCTAATCCTAGCTTAGAGAATTAGTTCCTCATAATAAAATAGCAAATCATCAAAATCTCACAAAAATTCATCAAGTAAACAATTTAACAGAAAGAAATCGAAAAGCTGAAGAAGTAGTGAAGTCGGGTAGCCGATTTGTGTTGGTGATGATGGCGTCGACTTGTGCTCTCTTGGTGTCGATTTCTGCTGCAATTGGACTGGTGATTCTGTGACATTAAACCTTCAAATCTTGCTGGAAAAAACGTTGAATTGTTGTGGGGATTAACCTTTGAAATTGGATGAGGAATTCGGCACCACCTAGAGGATCCAAAAGAGTGAAAACCCTAACCCTACTAGTGTGTGTGACCTAATAACTAACCAATTCGGTAGAGCTTCGCCCTCTGACTTCCACCTCCTGAATATGTCAACCTAGGGGTTCCTTTTATACTGTCTTTAGCTGCTGGAAGTCGGTGGGGCTCTCCTACTTTGAATGGAGATTGAATTCTTGACTTGCACTCTAAGTTGGACTTTTGCCTGTTTTCTGACCCGAAACTTTCACGCCACTTTACTTCTAGAAGACGTCCAAACTGGGAGTTAGGCTCTTCTACAAAGTTCTAGATAATTCTCTTTTATTTCTTTTCATAAGAAGAACTCTTCAATTGGACTTCTGTAGCTCAAGATATCGCCGAAAAACTGGGCCTGAGTCGGCACAAAAAATACTCATCCAAAAATTATGAAATTTAATCCACAAAAAGCTCTGGAAGTCTAGTTTTGTCTCCAATTAGTTTCACTTAATTTTGGTGCCTAGAACTCGCGAAATCATCAAAATGGTCGGCTGTGCTCACTGCAGAAACTTTCCTAAATCGGGCCTGGTTTCCAAACTTGGCTAAAAAGCTTGCAATCTTCATTAAAAACGTTAAATTCCTGATAAAAACACTTAATCAGCAAAATTGAAGTACTAACTGACACAGTGCATGAAAAGACACAATAATATAAAGATTATACACATAATTGACCAAGAAAATATAGTAAAAGCCATTCAAAACCATCATAAAAACACTGACATTTAGATGTTATCAAAAGGCCATCAAGGGAGGCGCCATAGCTGATTTGCTAGCTTCTCAGCCGGTGGGGAATGATAAGAGATTCGAACCATAGTTCTCGGATGAACAAATAATGAACTTGGATACGCCAACCTGGGAGATGCAATTTGACGGGGCGACCAACGCAAGTGGTTTTGGGACAGGAGTAATTCTTATGTCTCTTGATGGAGTGACTTGCCCAATTTCCTGTAAATTGGAATTCAAGGCGACCAACAACGTGGCTGAATATGAAGCATGCACCATTGCCTTGGAGATAGCACTTAATATGGGAATCAAGTAGAAGAGAGTATTCGGGGATTCGGCTTTGGTAATTTTCCATGCAAAAGGAGAATGGAAGATCAAAGAAGAAAAACTGGCGCCTTACCATGACTACTTGCAGACCCTGGCCTCTAAGTTCGAAGTAATTGACTTCCAGTATGTACCAAGGAAAGACAATCAGTTCGCTAACGCATTAGCTACACTCTCTTTAATGATGGGAATGCCAAACAATGCCATTATCTTGCCATTGACAGTCCGAAGGAGAGAAATGCCATCCTTCCACCAGAGAGAGGAGGCGAGTGAGTCCTTGTTCCAAAGCCACATGAATGAGTTGAACCCAACAAAACTTCCATCATGGCCCTCACTACTACGAAAATAGATCAACCATTACATGTCCAGATTGAACATGACGGTGACTCAGACCATTGGTATGAAGACATATTGGAATACCTTAGGGAAGGGACATTCCCTGAGAGAACAACGGTTGAAGAAAAGAAGACTTTGAGAAGATTAGTTGAAGGGTATGCCATATGCGCCGGGAAACTCTACAAAAGACATGCCACGGGGGTCCACTTACTATATGTGGATACAAAGGAGGCAAAACAGAATATGAAGAAGGTCCATGAAGGAGATGAAGGCCCACACATAGGGGGAGACATGTTGGCTCAGAAAATATTACATCTGGGATATTTTTGGTCAACAATAGAGGCCGACTATGCAAAATTTGTGAAGTGTTGCCACACATGCCAAGTCCATGGGAAGTTACAGCAAAGACCACCAATACCACTGACGCCCATGTCTTCACCTTGGCCATTTTCAACATGGGGTATTGATGTTATTGGGAGAATAACCCCGAAAGCCTCAATTGGACACGAGTACATACTGGTGGTCATTTATTATTTTACTAAATGGGTGGAAGCTAAGTCATATGTTGTGCTCACATCTAAGAAGGTGGCTGAACTTATCCACAATAACATCATTTATCGTTATGGCATCCCACATGAGTTAATATCTGATAATGGTTCACACTTCAAAGCTGAAGTTGAGAGATAGTGCCGAAAGTTTTGAATCAAGCATCATAAGTCTTCCCTTAATCGACCCCAAGCCAATGACGCAGTTGAAGCCGCCAACAAGAATATGAAGGCTATCCTGGGTAAGATGATATCTACACACAGAGATTGGGCAGAAAAATTGCCTTTGGCTCTATGGGGATATCGAACCTCCATCAGTTCTTCCACAGGTGCAGCCCTATATTCCTTGGTATACGGCTTGGAGGCCGTATTACCCATAGAGCTTAAAGTACAATCATTGAGAATAGCCTGGGAAAGTAAGCTTCCTGAAATAGAATGGGTGCAAGAGAGGCTGGACCAGTTGGCATTACTAGATGAAAAGAGGCTATCGGCCTTATATCATGTGTTGGGGTACCAAAGAAGGATAGCTCGAGCTTTCAACAAAAGGGTCAAGGGAAGAGGACTGAGGGAAGGTGATCTAGTTCTGAAAGAAGTAAGGCAACCATTGCATGACCCTAGAGGAAGTTTAAGGCTAAGTGGATTGGGCCTTACATCATCAAGGAGATCCTACCAAAAGGGGCAACAAGGGTCAGAGATTTTGTTGGAAATGAGTTTTGAGAGCCAGTCAATCTAGATCAATTAAAGTGATATTATGTGTAGTCTAAATCGATGTAAAAAGAACTACGTAGACCTGATTCCTTGTGCTTGAAAAAAAAAAAGTAATGTTGAGCCATGGATAGGTAGGAAGGCCAACTCGGGTCCGGTCAGTTTATTAATAAAAGACCAAAGGTTGACAAGAAAGGAAATAGGAGTTCATTCACTCGTTTATTTTGCATGCATTATATATGTCATAAATACTCATCTAAGCAAAATATCTAAGTAGGCTTAAGCATCTTCCTCATAATCACTAGGGGACTCAGGTTCCTGGCGAATGTTCAATCCCAAAAGTCTATCTCTATAACCGGAGAGGATTCGTTCAATCTCACCCACACTCCTCTTCAACCACCTTTGATAACTCATGGAAGAATAAGGATTGGCAATGTTATAAATCTTCATGTTTGTGGGAAGACTCCAGTACCCTTGTAAGAGCTTTATAGTGCGGCCATCCATTAACCTGTCAAGAGACGAGCGGGGAAGGAAAGGAAACATCTGATCATGCCCAAATTACCTGACTACCCTTGATGGATAGTAAAAGGTAGTCCGAAGAATCCCTGGAAGCACTACAACCTTCTGACCGACTGTGTGGACAATCACCTCTTGCATCTCGAACCAAGGACGATGCCACATGACTTGATATTCCTCTAAGTGATTCATCAAAGCCACCCAGTCCTTGACAGAAGAAGGAGTAAGGGAAGGGACTCGTTCATGGTATTCCACCGAAGTATACAAACCTAGATCTCGAAGGATGGATTAATTTGAGATGATCGCATAGCCACATCTACAAAGAAACAGAATCATAAGTGAAAAAGGGTAAAAAGATGAATTCCGAAGATGCATGAAAGCTAGAGGTGATACCCAGAGGAGTAGTGGGGAGCCCGTCAAGGGTCTATCAGGATAAGCCGTCAAATTGTCTAAACAAGCAAGAATTTCCCCTAAAACAGTTGGCACTATACTGTGACCACTAAATATCTCGGCTACCAGTGCACCTATATTTAGAGAACAGGTACCAGAGCGACCTGTCAGCAGGAATTCACATACCATCACAAGAGCTAAGGCATGATCATGCTTATCTTTCCAAGATGCATCGCATTCTAGATACCCACGCAGCACAACGTCAACAGAGTATTGATCAACTAGTGGTGACAAATTCATATGCGCATCCTTGCCTAACAAATATTCCATCTGCTCATCGGTAACGGATAAGAAGGCGCTAACCTAAGATTTAGTCACTGCAACAAGGGAAACCATAGCAACATCATTCTTCATCTGGTTTCAAGGAGTGCACAAAATTCATCCACCAATGGGCAGAGTTCGACCATAGAGGGGCCAAAACGAAACATACGGCGATCATAATCCCAGAACATAGCTGCAGCACGGAATAGGTCCTCGTCAATCTTCACCGTGGCTAGGTTGAATAAGGCAGAAAGCCCTGGTAGCTTGAAATCAAGGTGACACGCTTGGAGAACATCCTCCATGCACTTGAGCACTTTGGCACGAAAATCTCCAGTCATGGCTACCTCAGATGTGTTTGGAAGATATCCTAACCAGTTATAGATGTCCCTGGGTACCCAAGGCCTCATTTATATTATTTCAAGGTCGGTGGAATTCGTGAAAACCCTAAAGCCCAAGTCCAAATACCGAAAAAGAAGATTCCAGGGGCACGATCGCCACTGCAGGCGGTCATCCATGCAAGACTGCCGGACGACAGTGGTCATCCACCCACATGACTGCCCGATCGATAGCACGAGCCCGCCCGAAAAATTTCAAAAATTCCAAAAAATTTAAGGGAGAGAGGGAGAAGATAGGAGCAAGAAAATAAAAACAAAAGGAGAGGAAAAAGAGAAAATTACACCCGTTTGTTGGGGTCAAACTGTTCACTAAGATAAGGGGCACCTGTTTGCATTTACTTGAATTTGTAACAATAAATGTCTGTATGTGAACTGCATTATTAGTGTAATATGCCCAAAAGCCAATCAATGGATGATTGCTTGTAGTCATGTATACACATTAAGGTTATTCCAATAAATATTGTTTATGAGATAAACGCTTGCACATATTTATAACCCTAGAATATTTTATATTCTTAAATGTCCCTAGTCGATTATTATTACTGATGGGTTGTAATAATAAATTAAGACTAGCGTATGTTGAGAATTTATATGTGATATGAATTCTACATACGGGTACAAGTTAGAGAACTTGTGGACTGGACCGACCCACATAAGAACGCTACATAGAACGTTATATGATTTTCATTAGTGGTTCTTATATGTATTGTCCTTTGACGTGAGATCATCAAGGTTCCCGACATATGAGTTATATACTTTGATATTATTCCTCGTTTATGAGATAAACGCTTGCACATATTTATAACTCTAGAATATTTTATATTCTTAAATGTCCCTAGTCGATTATTATTATTGATTGGTTGTAGTAATAAATTAAGACTAGCGTATGTTGAGAATTTATATGTGATATGAATTCTACATACGGGTACAAGTTAGAGAACTTGTGGACTGGACCGACCCACATAAGAACGCTACATAGAACGTTATATGATTGTCATTAGTGGTTCTTATATGTATTGTCCTTTGACGTGAGATCATCAAGGTTCCCAACATATGAGTTATATACTTTGATATTATTCCTCATTTATGAGATAAACGCTTGCACATATTTATAACCCTAGAATATTTTATATTCTTAAATGTCCCTAGTCGATTATTATTATTGATGGGTTGTAATAATAAATTAAGACTAGCGTATGTTGAGAATTTATATGTGATATGAATTCTACATATGGGTACAAGTTAGAGAATTTGTGGACTGGACCGACCCACGTAAAAACGCTACATAGAACGTTATATGATTGTCGTTAGTGGTTCTTATATGTATTGTCCTTTGACGTGAGAACATCAAGGTTCCCAACATATGAGTTATATACTTTGATATTATTCCTAGTCATCCGTAACTGGGTGGACTTAAGGGTAATCATTGGGTATATCATAAATGTGTAGTGGGTTTTATATGATCCAGAGGGGATTCGTTCAACCCATATAACGGGTATATTATCGGATGGTTTCTTGATAGAGTTGAACCGGAAATGCATGGCCATGCTCGGATTATGATATGGTGATATCATAGGTATCCGTTTTACGCGGTTAACTCGAGGATCAAGAAACCAAGATTGAACATATGCGAGATTGACATATTCCATGTCTCGTGTTTCATCTTGATAATGGGATGAAGGGACGATGAATGTTTGCGAGGCATATGAATCAGTACTGATCTTGTCGTTCGGGTAGCAATGATGTGTTGCTAGACGCTGCTCTTTGCTTATAATTGTAAATGAGATTACAATTCATTTACAATTATTGCCGGATGATACAGGTGCCTACAGGGTCACACACTTAGAGCCGTTGATTCGAGCTGGTGGTTGAACCATAGTTGGACCGTGGTTGAACCAGGTATTTGAGCTTGTGTTAGACCATGGTTGGACCGTGGTTGGACCAGGGTCGTTTTGGGCTGGTTTGGTTCACTAAATGTCTGACTTATTGAACCATAATTAGTGCCATGTGATGTGAAATCCCACCAAGAGTTAGTGGAGACATAATTAGCTAAAACCTAATCATGTTGGCCACTTTGTCCCTTGCTTTTGTGAGTGGGATTAGACTAAGCATAATCTGATTATGCCTTGGGTCTTCATCACTTTGAGTCCGAAAAATTTTCAGAGGATTGAGCTTGAGAGAGTCATGAGTGTTCTTGAGTTTTTCAGACAACACACCTTCTTTGAGAAAGAAGAAAACACCACAAACTCTAGCTTCTGAAACCTGCTGCTAGCACATCAGTTCGGGGGTGCTCGGGTTGGTGATCGTGTGACGATTCCAACTAGTTATCACGGTTTGTGTGGATACCGTAGAGGGGCGGGATTGCTGTCCGGCTCTTGCTGATTCGGATCATCAGTTGAGTGAAAGACCTCAACCGAACCAGGTATGTTTTTCTATAACTCGGTTTACTTTGTTTCACATGGATCCTCCATCAGTACCGTGATTTCCGCTGTGCATTTAGTTGCATTTGATTGTCAATTTGAATGACCCGGATACTTACAGTGGTAGCGGAGCCTCTTGTGAAACGCTAAACCGAATTATGTGTTCATATGTTATATGTGATATAGTGTGAACATGCTAGTATATGTGATATGCTGGAATTCATTTTGTATATATGATATGCTAAATGATTTTTGTACATGTTGATGTTGTGTTTTTGTTAAAAATGTTTTTACAACAAGCACTTGATTGGTATAAGATATCAATCAAGATGTTCATGGCAGTAAGTCGAAGAGTTCGACTAGGAAAAATCGAGTGTCGGTTTGTGTATAGAGCGATTGTCGTTCTAGTACAGCTAGGCCATAACATCGATGTTGGTGAGACCAACATGGATGTTTGCATCAAGTTTAGCCTTGGCAGAACCTTCATAACATCGATGTTGTGTGATAAACATCGATGTTCTGATAAAGTTTAGCCTCGACCGAATGTTCATAACATCGATGTTGTGTGACCAACATCGATGTTCTCATGCAAAACACTCAACAAAATCGATGTTAAGAGTTACAACATCGATGTTATTTCAGCTCGGCCAAATTGGTTTGAAGTTCCAGAACTCTCATAACATCGATATTCAAGATTCCAACATCGATGTTCTTGAGTTCTAGAAGTTCAAACATCGATGTTTAAGTGTTAACATCGATGTTCTATGTATTCGCCAACCTCAAACATCGAAGTTTGATCGTAAACATCGATGTTCTGAGGCTCGGCAACCTCAAACATCGATGTTTGATTATCAACATCGATGTTCTGAGGGTTCGGCAACCTCCAACATCGATGTTTGATTGTCAACATCGATGTTCTGTGGATTCGCAAACTTCAAACATCGATGTTTAAGGGTTAAACATCGATGTTCTGGAATCCAGTGACTTCAACAGCAAATTCAGGGCAGAAGAAGGCCGAATTGGTTTCTGGTTTGAACAGCAAAGTTGTAGAACTACTTCTTAGCTTTCTAGGGACACCAAGGTTGCACCAAACCGAGCTCTAAAGCTCTGGATATGGCCGAAATACTGAGTGTTGGCAAGTATTTGGGAGAATCAGATTCTCAAAACATCGATGTTCAAGTTGGACATCGATGTTCACTTGTAATTTTGGTTTCCAAATTTACAAACATCAATATACATTCATCAAGAACATGCATGTAATGTATTGGAATAGCATGTTGATGAAAATTATAAGTTCTTCTTGTGTTGCCTTCCATGATAAGCACTCATCAAGGTTAAGATCAACAATTGGTAGTTTTTGCCAAAGCAAGGTGCCAATGTTTATCCTAGCAAGGTGCGACTGGATAACTGTAATATCTGAATTGCTTATTGTGGGTTTGGACTTAACTAGATCATCTTAATAGGATTAAGGACTTAAAGGCAAGGAGTTGAGTAATGTCTATGAGAATGACAAGAACAAGTGTTATTCACTCAACTATCCAAGAGTTACATGAGATGTAATTGACAAAAGTTGTCTACCTAAATAGCTATGAAGTAAGCGATCAGCCAAAGCTGACTTATCTAGTAGTCAAATGTGGATCTTGGCCTACTTATACGATTGTCTTGATTTATATAGTAGGAGTATCATTTAATAGAATTCCTTGTTAAATGATTTTGTATGCATGACTCTTATTTGTGTGAGTAGAACATTATTGTAGAATTTCCATGGCACAAAACACTATCACAATATCACTGCGATCTGTCCTTGAGAAGGAAAAGTTGAATGGGAATAACTTCCTAAAATGGTATCGCAACTTGAGGATAGTCCTTAAACAAGAAAAGAAGTTGTATGTCCTCGAAGGGCCTGTTCCGGATGAACCTGCGCCTAGTGCTCCAAGGGCAGAAAGGGATGCTTACAAGAAGCACCTTGATTATGCATTAGATGCAGCATGCCTTATGCTTGTTAACATGGACTCTGAGCTTCAGAAGCCAGATGAGAACTTGGGTGCTTTCGATATGATCGAACATCTGAAATTGCTTTTTGAATAGCAAGCTAGGCATGAGAGGTATGAGTCCTCTAAGGCATTGTTCCAATGCAAGATGGCTGAGTCATCACCCTTGAGACCTCATGTGCTCAAAATAATTGGAAACATTGAGAGCCTTGAGGGTCTTGGTTTTCCTTTGCAGAAGGAGTTGGCTGTTGTTCTAGTCTTGCAATCGTTGCCAGACAATTACAGCCAATTTGTCATGAACTTCAATATGAATCATCTTGACAAATTGTTGTCTGAGTTGCTTAACATGTTGGGAACAGCTGAGCAACAAATGAAGGCAAACAAATCCAACAGCATTATGATGGTTGGAAGTAGCAAGGGAAAGGGTAAGGGCAAGGTGAAGAAATTTTCCAAAAAGTTTGGTGCATCTTCTTCACAAGTGCTGAAACCCAAAGGTGGTGTTTCAAAGGAAGGTCAATGCTTCCATTGCAAGAAGTCAGGTCATTGGAAACGTAACTGCCCTGTTTACCTTGAAGAGGTAAAGAAGCAGAAGGGAAGTAAGACTTCCGCTTCAGGTATTTTCGTTATAGAAGCTAATATCTCTATCTCAGCATCATGGGTATTAGATACCGGATGTGGTTCTCACATTTGTGTAAATGTGAAGGACCTGAGATAGAGTAGGAGATTGGCAAAGTGTAAGATAGACCTACGTGTGGGAAATGGAGCAAGAGTTGCTGCATTAGTCGTAGGAACTTACTATCTTACCTTACCGAGTGGTTTGGTTTTAGAACTGGACAATTATTATTATGTACCGACCATAAGCAGGAATTTGATTTTTGTGTCTTGTCTTGACAAGAAAGGTTTTTCATTTGTAGTAAAGGACAATTGTTGTTCTATTTATTTCAATGATGTTTATTATGGTGGTGCGTATTTAAGCAATGGTTTGAATGTTCTTAGCCTAGAAACCGCATTCTATAACGTTAATACGAAGAAGGTTAGAATGAACGATTCTAATGAAACCTATCTTTGGCATTGTCGATAGGGCCATATAAACGAGACTCGTATGTCTAAACTCCATAAAGATGGACTTTTAGACTCATTTGATTTTGAATCATTTGAGACATGTGAGTCATGTTTGTTAGGCAAAATGACGAAGGCTCCTTTCTTCGGTAAAGGTGAAAGGGCTTCGGACTTGTTAGGTCTTTTACATGGTGATGTATGCGGACCTATGTCGACACAAGCTAGAGGTGGATTTCAATACTTCATTACATTTACTGACGATTTTAGTAGGTATGGCTATGTGTATCTAACGAGACACAAGTCAGAATCCTTTGAAAAGTTCAAAGAATTCAAGAATGAAGTACATAATCAACTCGGTAAAAGTATTAAAATGCTTCGATCTGATCGAGGAGGTGAATACTTAAGCCGAGAGTTTCTTGATCATCTAAAGCAATGTGGTATAGTATCACAGCTTACTCCACCAGGTACGCCTCAACGGAATGGTGTATTTGAATCGAGGATAGAACCTTATTAGATATGGTTCGTTCTATGATGAGTCAAGCTGACCTTCCATCTTCATTTTGGGGACATGCATTATTGAGTGCTGCATTTACAGTTAACCGTGTTCCATCTAAATCGGTCTAAAAGACACCATATGAGATATGGACTGGGAAGCTTCCCAATTTGTCTTTTATGAGGATTTGGGGTTGTGAGGCTTACGTGAGACGTGAAGCATCAGATAAACTCGGCCCTAAATCCGAGAAGTGCATCTTTGTAGGATACCCTAAGGAAACAAAAGGGTATTATTTCTACAATCCCACCGAGAACAAAGTGTTTGTTGCTCGGACTGCTATTTTTCTAGAAAGAGAATTTATTTCTAGAAGAATCAGTGGGAGGAAAATAGAACTCGAAGAAGTTCGAGATATAGAGGCTGAGATGGAACAAGGATAGGAACCACAAGGTGTTGTGGATGAGAATCCTGTGCCTGTAACACATGGACCGCGTAGGTCGGAAAGGACTCGGTACAAGCCTGAGAGATATGGATTTCTCATGACTTATACTGGAGACGTGATGCTCATAGATGAGGATGAGCCCACTTCTTATCAGCAGGCCATCACGGGTCCGGACTCTAAGAAGTGGCTGGAAGCCATGAATTCTGAAATGGAATCCATGTATCAAAACAAGGTATGGACCTTGGTTGATCCACCTGAAGGGGTAAAACCCATAGGGTGCAAGTGGGTTTTTAAGAAAAAGACCGACATGGATGGTAATGTGATTACCTATAAAGGGCGATTGGTAGCAAAAGGTTTCAAGCAAGTTCATGGTATTGACTATGATGAAACTTTCTCGCCAGTTGCCATGGTTAAATCCATCCGGATTCTATTGGCTATAGCGGCATACTATGATTATGAGATATGGCAAATGGATGTCAAAACCACTTTCCTTAACGAAAATCTTTTAGAGGATGTGTACATGACACAACCTGAAGGTTTTGTCGATCCAGAGAATGCCAATATGGTATGCAAGTTGCAGAGATCTATTTATGGATTGAAGCAAGCTTCTAGGAGTTGGAATCTTTGTTTTAATGATGTGATCAAAGAGTTTGGTTTCATTAAGAACGAAGTTGTACCATGTGATTACAAGAAGGTTAGTGGGAGTACTATTGTTATCTTGTTGTTGTATGTTGACGACATCCTACTTATTGGGAATGACATTCCGACACTACAGTCTGTAAAGGCTTGGTTAGGAAAAATTTCTCGATGAAGGACTTAGAAGAAGTTGCCTAAGTGTTAGGTATAAAGATCTATAGAGATTGATCCAAAACGCTTCTCGGACTAAGTCAAAGTACGTATATTGACAAGGTGCTAAAGAGGTTTAGCATGCAAGAATCTAAGAAAGGATTCTTGCCCTTGTCACATGGCATATCTCTCTCAAAGAATCAATGTCCTAGTACATCTTAGAAGAGAGAGCGGATGAGTAAGATTCCTTATGTTTCTGCAAAAGGATCTATCATGTATGCCATGCCATGTACGTGACCGGATGTCGCTTATGCTTTGAGTGTCATAAGCAGATACCAATATGATCCCGGTGAGAGTCACTGGATAGTGGTTAAGAACATCCTTAAGTACTTGAGAAGGACTAAGGATGCATTCCTGGTTTACAGAAGCGTGAATGAGCTTGTTGTAAAGTGTTACACAGATGCTAGCTTCCAAACCGATAGGGATGATTTTAGATCGCAGTCAGGTTATGTGTTTTTGTCTTGGAGGTGGTACTGTATGCTGGAAGAGTTCCCAGCAGGGAACAGTTACCGACTCTACAACTGTGGCTGTGCAAAGTTCCTCCCGAGAACAATGTAGCAGACCCGTTGACTAAGTCTCTCACACAGCGGAAGCATGATGGTCATGCTGTATTCATTGGTATTAGATACACGTATGATTGGCTTTAGTGCAAGTGGGAGATTGTTAGTGTAATATGCCCAAAAGCCAATCAATGGATGATTGCTTGTTGTCATGTATACACATTAAGGTTATTCCAATAAATATCGTTTATGAGATAAACGCTTGCACATATTTATAACCCTAGAATATTTTATATTCTTAAATGTCCCTAGTCGATTATTATTATGGATGGGTTGTAATAATAAATTATGACTAGCGTATGTTGAGAATTTATATATGATATGAATTCTACATACGGGTACAAGTTAGAGAAGTTGTGGACTGGACCGACCCACATAAGAACGCTACATGGAACGTTATATGATAGTCTTTAGTGGTTCTTGTATGTATTGTCCTTTGACCTGAGATCATCAAGGTTCCCAACATATGAGTTATATACTTTGATATTATTCCTGGTCATCCGTAACTGGGTGGACTTAAGGGTAATCATTGGGTATATCATAAATGTGTAGTGGGTTTTATATGATCCAGAGGGGATTCGTCCAACCCATATAACGGGTATATTATCGGATGGTTTCTTGATAGAGTTGAACCGGAAATGCATGGCCATGCTCGGATTATGATATGGTGATATCATAGGTATCCGTTTTACGCGGTTAACTTGAGGATCAAGAAACCAAGAATGAACATATGCGAGATTGACATATTCCATGTCTCGTGTTTAATCTTGATAATGGGACGAAGGGACGATGACATGTTTGCGAGGCATATGAATCAGTACTGATCTTGTCGTTCGGGTAGCAATGATGTGTTGCTAGACGCCGCTCTTTGCTTATAATTGTAAATGAGTTTACAATTCATTTACAATTATTGTCAGATGTTACAAGTGCCTACAGGGTCACACACTTAGAGCCGGTTGATTCGAGCTGGTGGTTGAACCATGGTTGGACCGTGGTGGAACCAGGTAATTGAGTTGTGGTTGGACCATGGTTGGACCGTAGTTGGACCATGGTCATTTTGGGCTGGTTTGGTTCACTAAATGTCTGACTTATTGAACCATAATTAGTGCCATGTGATGTGTAATGTGAAGGCCCTCTCCCCGAGGGACCCACCATATTCAGGTATTGTTGCATCACATCCCTCAGCCCACACCTCTTGGGTTTAATCCTTTACCATGCTGCAGCACTAGGGATTCGAACTCGGGACGTGATGCTTTTTATCCCCCTCAAGGAGAGCACCTTCACCAACTCATCTGCAGATGAGTTGGTGAAGGTGCTCTCCTTGAGGGGGATAAAAAGCATCACGTCCCGAGTTCGAATCCCTAGTGC
>JAKUCV010007738.1:0-16750 GCA_028386065.3 Turnera subulata | reverse complement strand
TTGCTGTTGTACTATATCAGTTGTTGATCAGTTTGGTGTGTAATGGATTGAATAATGGTCCCCGGTTTCGGGTGACGAATATTGTATTGGGAGTTGATTGTGTTGTATTATACATGGTATGTACTGTCTGCTACTGTAGTAAGAACAGTTCCGGCACGTGTTTACCCTGTATGGTAATTACGGGTCGGGGCGCTTCAAACAAGCCTGATATAATTGATTAAAGTTTGCTTGATTGATTGGTCTGGGTATTATGTGCACCCGACAGACACAAATTCAACTCAGTAAGAAATATGTAAGACTATTTTTACTGACTTTGCTTGTTTCATAGAAATTGCAAAAGGAAAATATATCTATTAATCTTTGTATGTGGTTTGTGTTTATTGTTTACCGTTCAATTAATAAGTACTTTTCATCAAGTTGTTTACGCACAAACCGATTTCAAGAAGTATATTGTGGATTACTTGTTTTCTATGAAATTGGTTTTCATGTTTACTCTGAAAGGATTTACGCTAGTTTTGCAAAAAAATATGTTTGTTTGTACTAGGGATGGCAATGGGTCGGGGTCCCCGCGGGGAAGGTTCCCCACCCCACCCCCGTTTTCGAAATGTTCCCCCGTCCCCATCTCCATTCCCCGTTCGGGAGGGAAATTGCCCCCATCTCCGTTCCCTGCGGGAAATCGGATCCCCAGGGGGACCCCATTCCCCAATTCGATAGATAAAAATTGGTAAAATATATATTTTTTAAAAAGTAATCAAAGCTAACTTATAAACAAATTTAATTATTTTGGCTTACTTGATTCAAAGTATAAGACAATAAAATAAAAAATTCTTATTAGTTTAATTGTTTTGGCTTACATGATTCAAAATATAAGATAAGAAAATTAAAGATTGTTACTAGTTCATTGTCTTTACTCTTGATTACATACTAGAACACTAAAATAAAATCCAATTGTTGCATTCAACTAACTCAACAATTGCATTTCAAAAATTTTGCCTACTCCCCAATTCCAACTTATTGGTTAATCGGATAATGACTCAAGGGCATTTTGTATATTTTTTTATTTCGGGTTCCCCGTGGGTCGGGGGGAGCATTCCCCGGCCCCATTCCCAAATTCCCCACGGGGCCAAAACGTCCCCCGTCCCCACCCCCTCGGGGGGAAAATTGCCCCCATCCCCGTTTTCTATTCGGGGATTCCCCGTGGATTCCCCGTTAACAGACACCCATTGCCATCCCTAGTTTGTGCACTTCAATCTATGTATCGAAAAGTCTGTCACTTAAGCCCTTATTAACAGATCAGTTTAGCCCCTGAATGTTTTTTTTATGTGACTTAAGCCCCTATATATAAGATAGATTCTAGTTTAGTCCATAATTTAAATTATTATGCATTTGAGTCTAGAATGTGCTTTTTATAAAGAAAATAATAAATTAATTTATTTATGAATAAATTCAATAAGAATAAATAGTGAAGTATCAATGATTCCTCTCTAAATTTAATTTATATATTTATCATAAGTACCTCGATAATAGAGATTGTAGATTTGCCGATAATTATTTCTAACTTTTTTATGTCTTCATCATTGATATAATTTTTTTCTAAGGTTATATTTTATGGCTCTTCGTACTATTTATAAATTATATGCTCTAAGAAATAATGAATAGATAGATTTTGATTAGTCTTCACCTTGTTAAAACAAACTCAAACCAAAAAATATAATTAATAATTTTTTTGTAGTAATAGGAACCTTAATTTTCATGAATATATTACTATTTATAAGTACTTATATTTATATATTAATGAGAGCTAATTTTGGCAATTTGTCAGCTTTTCTAGTTTATAGATATAGATAGAATATTGATATTTATTTATATTGATTAGATTAATTTTGTGGAGAATATTATGGTAAAATTCTACACTAAAAGAGTTATTATAGAAGACTACATGTCAATATTAGTGTATGACAAGAGTTATTATAAAAGATTATATGTCATTCACTAGTGTTTGACACGTCTTTTAATTTCGCATGGTTTATAAATTTTTCGGCTTTTCTGGTTCATGCTTTTATATATAATATGGATATAGATATATAGATTATTGATATTCATTTTATATTAATAATTTTTTGTAGTTTAGGAGAATATTATTATAAAATTCTATACTAAAAGAATTATTATAGAAGACTAATGTCATTTATTACTTATTATTATTGATATTAGTATTTCATGAATAAGTACTAGTCTGATGAAAAAACTAGAAGTAAATTGATGCTGATGGAAAAGGATAAAATCAGTATTCTATCATAATTCTATTCTATTTTATCTAAATGTTTTCTATTTTAAATTTTCTTCAATTTAATTTCTCCAGGAAAGATGGTAGTCACAGCAAGCTCCCAAGCTACAGGTGGGAACAAGTGTAGTAGTATGAACGTTGTTACCAAAACTACTTGAGGGAGCCGATATCCGCGCTCCACTTAGTTATAAAGACACTCCATCTTTTATTTCTCTCTCCTTATATGACTAATATACCCCTATTTATTTCTATTAATTATTTTGGTTAGGATTTTGGCTTTTGCATTGGTTTCCGTCAAAATCTTAGATATTGCAAATTACTGTACAAAACTTAAACAATGAAACTATGCTATTGTTTGCAATTTCATTTACGGCAAATAATTTTTCAAATATAAATATTTAGTTGATATTTTACTTTAATTTTATGTTTCTTGATATAAATTGTAACTAATAATTTTTATTAGTTGGAATTTAAGCCTGTTATATTTTCGTATTTATTGAGAGGCCTATGTGGCTTATTAAAGCTATATAATTTTCCAAGAAATTATTTTAAAAGCACTATAGATAGAAAATAAACAAGACATTAAAAATAGAGACTATTTTGTTATCAACACCTATGTGTTTTTTTGGGATTTTATTTATCGAGTAATCTTATGAAATCAATCACCTCTTATGTTGTTACTTAGGTTAGGTTCTGGAGAAAAATTAAAATTACGTAACACAAAATTTAACTAAAATAATAACATTATACTACTTTTTTCAAATTAAATATATAATTATAAATAATTGACAATAATTAATGCATATTAATTTTACCAAATGCTCACCAATCGCATCATTGATTCATTGTAGGCATGTAATGGCGAATTTAAAGCTATCCAATATGCAAATTCGAGCGAGTGTTCTAAAAAAATACAAATTAGAGCATCAATAAGATAATAACAAATTAGTAGGCCTATTACTTCATAAACTCTTTAAAAGTAGTAGATCTATTTTTTAAGATTTAAGTTTTAAGCATATCACAGGAAAAATCCGTAAGTATATCACGTATAATTTTTATCTTATAAATTTATTGTAAATTGGAAAGGTAATCTAAAACCAAATATTAAGCAGGTGAAACAATAAACAAAAAAAATTATAGTTGATTGATAATATCCACTTGATAATATCCCCTTATAACATTTGTAATAAAAAATATCAATTAAATAAAAACTTTATTTATCGTATTAATTAAAATAAATTTTGGTAACGTGTTGAAGCCACTTACATGGTGTAATTACTTTGAGATAAATGCAAATCCTTCTCCAATCAAAAAACAAACAGATGTTATTATTGTGTTTGTTGGTTGACACAGCTATACTAAAACACTTATTGTTTCCCAATTGTTGTCTGATGAGAGAAGAGTAAAAATAAAATGGGATATTTTAGTAATTTTCTTTAAAAGTGGAGTGTAAATAACAATAAGTGGAGCGCGAATATCGCCTCACCTACTTGAAAGGAGACGTTTTTTTTTTCTTCCACCAAGAAGAAAAAGGATGTTTCGAAAATTTTTTTGTCCCACACTAAGATGTGGCTGCTTTCACTTTCTCTGGAGAGATCTTAACAATAATTAAAATAAAAAATAAAAGAGTCCTCGCAACCGATGATGGACAACAAATTTTGAGTAAAGGTAAACCGTATTAATTAAAGTTTGTTCATGTAAAGCCAGTGCTCCTCACACACGTTACGAGTCTTCTTCATGCCAATAATTGCCAAACCCAAAACCCACCCAAGGAATTCCTTCATATCTACTCCTCCTAACAACCAATTCATGTCCATCTTTTGAGCTCTAGTTTACTCCAGAATCGTGCAATGTTTTCATATCCCAATCATTGATGCATTGTAAAGTCGTAAAGAAAGAAAAGTAATTTGTGGATCACGTTGGATCCCCTAGGCAGCTATTTTTCGTTATCAGTATCCAAGCCATAAATGAAATATTGTGTCATACATACGAACCATGACAAAAAAACATTCGGTGTAGATCTATTGATTTTGCGTACTTAATTCTTGTCTAAATAATTTGTGATTTCACGTGGAAACACAAATAGTGTAAATGTGACGATTATATTGTGTAATACTCTAGTAACATATATTTGTATTATATCTATTAGTATACACAGTATGGATTAATTGTCTTGTTTCGTTTCTATATGTACTCCTCTAATTTTTGAATTCATCCCTATATTGTAATTTGGTTAGATTCCATCTCTCTATTCACTATGTTTTTATATTTTGGTCTTTTTAATCGGAATCTGGCAATGTTTGATGACGTCGTAATTTTCTATTACCACATCAGCAACATGAGGCCTATTTTTAGGCCGAACTATATTATCCAAACTCATCTCACTTGTTTCGTTTGTTCAATTAGTTGACAGGTGATCCCACTTTCTTGATGTGGTACCGAAAAAAATTTCATGTCATCAAATCTTGTCAGAATCCTATAAAATGATTTTCCTCTTGGTCAAAAAAAAAAAAAACCATGTCAGAATCCGGTCAACAAAACCAAAATATGAAAAAAATGGTGAACAAAAGGATGAAATCCAACTAAATTACAATACATGAATGAATTTTGAAAATAAAGGGCAATAAAGAGATGAAGCAATGCATTAATCCCACATCTTATGCAAATGTGCAAACGTATCCTTCGTAACCCTAATCCTAATTCATATGTTTGCAACAAAAAATAAAACTAATCCCAGTTCTATTACATATCGTATTATTCCCCCCTTGAGTTGTAGTGGGGATCAAGGCAAACCCAGTCAAGCTGAATACTGATGCTTCGAGGCTAGTATCTGGCACTATGAGTGTTGGTTGTCAGAGATAGGACTGGGCAATGGCTATTTGGATTTGGGTACAATGTGGGTCTTGGGTCCTTGTTGTGGGCGGAGCTTTTTGTGGTTTCGATCGGGTTGTGCTTGTTGTGGCTAGACCTGGCAATTCGTGTTGTCGTGTCGGGTTCGTGTCGGGTTGAACAGGTAATCGGGTTTCAAATCTTCAACCCGACCCGACCCATTTAATAATCGTGTCGTGTCGTGTCCAACCCGTTTTTTATCGTGTCGGGTTCGGGTTGACCCGCGGGTTACCTATTAAGTCTAACAAGCCTAAAAATTAGTTTGAAATTTTTTTATTTTGCGTATTTTTTGAGCAAATAGGTATATAATTAGATTTTCTCATATATTAAAAAAAAATTATAAATTGTAGAATCATAATATAATAATATTTTAAAGCATTTATAGAAATATTTTTGGATAATTTTAGTAACTTTAGCCTTAAATATTGAATAAGTCTTATATTAAATCAGTAAAATATCAATACCCTAAATATAATCGGGTCACAAACAGGTACCTATCAGGTTGGCGGGTCAACCCGCGACCTGACCTGCTAATTTTCGTGTCGTGTCGGGTCGACCCATTTAACTAAACGGGTTGAAAATCTATGACCTATACCTGCTAATTTCGTGTCGGGTTCGTGTCGGGTTGTCGTGTCACTACCCGTTTTGCCAGGTCTAGTTGTGGCAGCGTGCATGGTTACCATGAAGTTGATTTGGAGCTTGATTGTCTCCCGACGATTTCCTTTTTTCGTGATCAGGTTCCTGTTCTGAGTCTGAGTGGGGCTTTCTTGGCCAATGTCCAGGAGCTGTTATCTAGGGCTTGGTTCGTGGATGTCAAGTTCGAGGGAAGCCAATCTGTGAACACCCAAATTTAGACCAACAATATTTTTCTATTTTTAGACTTTTGATGTGTTTTAGCCCAATGTTAATGAGATGATTTAATTCTGGGTTGGAATTATATTTAGAGTTTAATTTAATAGAATATATGTATTTTATTAGTTTGGAATTTTATGTGTTTTAAACTCAATTTTGATGAGATGATTTAATCTTGGGCTAGAAATATAATTAGGGTTTAAATTAATGAAATACGAATCCCCCAGAAGTTTTAGCCCATAAAGCACTTTTCTTGCAGCTTAATTTTAGCTCTGATTTTTGTGAAAAATCATAATTAATAATTACTTTTTCTTGTAGAAAGTGTATTCATCGTAAAGAAATGGAATTTAAGTGAGTCTAGGGTGTATCTATGATATGGAGAGGATATAGGTGGAGTATCCGTCAAGTTAGGAGTACATTTTGGTCAGATACACTTTATATTGGGCGTGAGAATCAAGTCACATCAGAACTAATGAGAATCGGGGCTAAAAAGAAGGAAAGAACAGGTACTGTAGAAAACACTAGGCGGCCATCTCGGGATGACCGACGGCATATAGCGAATATGACCCCCGGCACCTGGCAGTCATGCGTACCTATTACGCAGATTTTTCTAGATTTTTTGCATTAATTCAATTCTACTCGATTTTTTTTTCCAGATTTTTAACTATAATATTGCTCATTAAGAGGTCCACGACCTCTGTACTCCCTAAACACTATAAATAGACCCTCCTATTCACTTCCAAGAGGTCACAATTTCTCTTTACACACCTCCTATAAGCTTGAGTGCTTGGAGAAGTCCTACTTCTCCAAGCCTAAAACCACTTTATTGAGTTGTTATTCTTGAGGAATTTCGTGGAGAGGAGCATCAAGCAGAGACCAACAAGAAGAGGTTGAGAGGAGATCAAGATAGAGCTTAGAAGTTGCAAGAAATTGGGGTTAAAAGACAACCCAAAGTTAGGAGCTAGAGGAGAGGTACAAAAGGTAATCTAGATCCCTTTTTGACTAATTTTTGTTGTTTATTTCGTGGTGAGTTGCTGTGATGATGATCATGTGATTTGTTGTGATGCCATGTAAGAACTACTGAGCTTTGAATGTTGGGGTATGTAGGTGGTTTCTAGTTTTTTTTTTTTTGATAGAAAACGATGTATTATTGAATATCAAAAATAAAGCCAGGTGAGAGTCATCAGGGAGATGACCGCCACCGGCGAGTTACAGCCGACTCAATACCAAACAGAATATGGGCACTAAGTGCTACAAAAGTGCCAATTATACAAAGGATAAGCTATAGTTAACACCCTTTCAGGATTTGATACTATCCTCACACACCAGCGGGTCACCAATGTTGTAGGGAAAGAGAGGTTGCTTGACCTTGATCCAGGAAATCACTTTCAGTAGGATAAGATCAAACAATCGATCCCAATCCGTCACTCTATTACGCGAAATCCAAATACTCCAAGCAGTGGCAAATAGAACAATCATCCAATAGGACTTAGCATGCGAGGAACCCATCAAACCAAACCACTGAACAAAAAAATCTTCAAAGTTTGAAGGTACACACCAGCTAAAACCCCACCAATAACTAAACTTAGAGCAAAGTTTACAAGAGAAACAGAGGTGGAGAAACAGGTGGTCTCTTGTTTTGATTAATTCCTTGCACCAAGGGCACCACGCATCAGATCTAATAATGATATTTTGGAGGAGTAGATTCGATCTAGTTGCCAACCCCTGCTGAAACACCATCCAAATAAAGCACTCAATTTCTGGTGGAGCCAAAACGAGCCACACATACGGTTTGGGGGTAGTAACCGAGTTCACCAGAAATAAAGATTTGTAACCGTCCCTGACCGTGAAGCAACCCTCCGAATTTCCAGTCCACTTCCATCTGTCAGGCCTATCTCGGCTTATAGGATAACTTTCCACAAGATTCCTAATCTCGCCCACCTCCATTACTTCCCAGGAATAAAGAGGTCTCCTCTATCTAAACTCCCATACCCTGCTAGAATCCTTAAAATCAAGGCCCTCCTGTACACACAAATCAGACTCAATACCCAAGGATAAAATCCTAGGATATAAATCCTTTAGTACCCCACAATCCAACCACTTATCAAACCAGAAGCTGCAATTCTCACCATTGCCTACATCTAGTTTCATGAAACTCCTAAAACACACCCCTCCTCCTCCCGAATCCTCCCCAGCTTTTATAATATCATTCCAAAGACTAGATATCCGATTTGGCCTAAAAATCGGCCAAGAAGCAGAATCTGCTTGCTGATAAATGTCCTTGACAAGACTGAACCAACCAGGGGTGAATTCAAAATTCACATCAAAAATACAAAAGCGCCAGAGCCACGTAGGATTGATTCGATCCCCAATCCGCCTCTATCCTTAGGTTTGGCAACCCGTTCCCAAGCCACAAAATACATCTTTTTTTATTCACCACAGCCACTCCATAGGAAATTACGTTGGATGCTTACAATTTTATTTGCCACCCCAACTAGAATCTTAAACAGAGAGAGGTAGTAGATAGGTAGGTTGCTTAAGACTGCCCTTACCAAAGTCACTCGTCCACCCAAAGAAAAGAACTTACCTTTCCATGTAGCCAATCCGTTTTTAATTAGCTCCACAATTGGCTCCCAAGATTTTGATTTTTGCATGTTCAAGCCAAGGGGGATGCCGAGGTATTTGATTGGCAGTTTTTCGTCTCTACTGTGCAAGAGTCTTGCCACCTCTTTGATCTTATTATTTGGTTGGTTTAGACCAATAATACTGCTTTTATGAAAATTGATACTCAATCCCAAAAGTGCCTCAAAACACCTAAGGCACCTTTTTAGATTAAGGAGAGATTCAATATCATCAGGGGAGAAAAAAACAGTATCATCTGCAAATTGGAGGACTGTGAAGGTCGACTGTCCCAGAATTAATTCTTCTATCAGCTCTTTCTCAACTGCTTGCTTGACCATTGCGGTTAATCCTTCCACTACTATATTAAAAAGAAAAGGGGAAAGGGGGTCACCTTGCTTCAAACCCCTATGAGTAGAGAATTCTTCCGCAGGAGAACCATTAATAAGGACAACAAGTTTAGAAGCAGAAACACAGTTCCAAATCCAATTCCACCACTTAATCCCAAACCATATGGCCTCCAACATCTCCATCAAAAAATCCCATGAGAATGATTCATATGCCTTTTTGAAGTCTATTTTCCACATGAAAGCGGTGTCATCTTTACTTGATTGATCACCTATGCTGCTGACAAGACTCAATCTAGGATGTAACGACCCTCAATGAATGCTAATTGGTTGTTACTGATAATGGACGGCATCACTGCCTTCATTCTTCTTGCCAATAATTTAGTAACAATCTTGTAGATCCCTTGTATTAAGGTAATGGGCCGAAACTCACCGAAACCTAAAGCATCTGCAATCTTAGGAATTAGAGTCAAGAAGGCCCGGTTAATGCCTTTAGGGAGTGAGCTAGATTTAAATAACTCATTCATCATATCAACTAAAACATCACGGATCAGATCCCATGCCATTTTATAAAAATTAAAATTAAAACCGTCGGGCCCCGGGGCACCAAGGGCACCACGCATCAGATCTAACAATGATATTTCGGAGGAGTAGATTCGATCTAGTTGCCAACCTATGCTGAAACACCATCCAGATAAAGCACTCAATTTTAGGTGGAGCCAAACCGAGCCACACATATGGTTTGGGGGTAGTAACCGAGTTCACCAGAAATAAAGATTTGTAACCGTCCGTGACCGTGAAGCAACCTTCCGAATTTCCAGTCCACTTCCATCTGTCAGGCCTATCTCGGCTTATAGGATAACTTTCCACAAGATTCCTATTCTCGCCCACCTCCATTACTTCCCAGGAATAAAGAGGTCTCCTCAATCTGGACTCCCGCATCCTGCTAGAATCTCGCCCACCTCCACTACTTCCCAGGAATAAAGAGGTCTCCTCAATCTGGACTCCCGCATCCTGCTATAATTCAAACTCAATAGCCATGGAAAAAATCCTAAGATATAAATCCATTAGTACCCCACAATCCAACCACTTATCAAACCAGAAGCTGCAATTCTCACCATTGCCTACATCCAGTTTCATGAAACTCCTAAAAAACACCCCTCCTCCTCCCCGAATCCTCCCCAGCTTTTATAATATCATTCCAAAAACTAGAAATTCGATTTGGCCTAAAAATCGGCCAAGAAGCAGAATCTGTTTGCTGATAAATGTCCTTGACAAGACTGAACGAACCAGGGGTGATTTCAGAATTCACATCAAAAATACAGAAGCGCCAGAGCCACTTGAAGAGTAGACATCTATTTTTTAGCAAGATTGATTCGATCCCCAATTTGCCTCTATCCTTAGGTTTGGCAATCCGTTCCCAAGCCGCAAGACACATTTTTTTTTGTCTCCACAGCCACTCTATAGGAAATAATGTTGGATGCTTACAATTTTATTTGCCACCCCAACTGGAATCTTGAATAGAGAGGGGTAATAGATAGGTAGGTTGCTTAAGACTGCCCTTATCAAAGTCACTCGTCAACCCAAAGATAAGAACCTACCTTTGCATGTAGCCAATTAGTTTTTAATTAGCTCCACAATTGGCTCCCAAGATTTTGATTTTCGCATGTTCAAGCCAAAGGGGATGCCGAGGTATTTGATTGGCAGTTTTTCGTCTCTACTGTGCAAGAGTCTTGCCACCTCTTCGGTCCTATTATCTGGTTGATTTAGACCTATAATACTGCTTTTATGAAAATTGATACTCAATCTCGAAAGTGCCTCAAAACACCTAAGGCACCTTTTCAGATTAAGGAGAGATTCAATATCAACAGGGGAGAAAAAGATAGTATCATTTGTAAATTGGAGGACTATGAAGGTCGACTGTCCCAGAATTAATTCTTTTATCAACTCTTTCTCAACTACTTGCTTGACCATTGCGGTTAATCCTTCCACTACTATATTAAAAAGAAAAGGGGAAAGGGGGTCACCTTGCTTCAAACCCCTATGAGTAGAGAATTCTTTCGCATGAGAACCATTAATATGGACAACAAGTTTAGAAGTAGAAACACAATTCCAAATCCAATTCCGCTACTTAATCCCAAACCACATGGCCTCCAACATCTCCATCAAAAAATCCCATGAGACTGAATCATATGCTTTTTGAAGTCTATTTTCCACATGAAAGCTCTAACACCAAACTTCTTTACTTGATTGATCACCTCTGTTGCTGACAAGATGCAATCTAGATTGTAACGGCCCTCAATGAATGCAAATTGATTGTTACTGATAATGGAAGGCATCATTGCCTTCATTCTTCTTGCCAATAATTTAGTAACAATCTTATAGATCCCGTGTATTAAGGTAATGGGCCGAAACTCACTGAAACCTAAAGCATCTGCAGTCTTGGGAATTAAAGTCAAGAAGGCCCAGTTAATACCTTTAGGTAGTGAGCCAAATTTAAAAAACTCATTATCATGTCAACTAAATCATCAAGGATCAGATCCCATGCCATCTTATAATAATTAAAATTAAAACCGTCAGGCCCCGGGGCTTTGTCACCCTCACAATCCCACACAGCTTCTTTCACCACTTCAACCGTAAAAGGCGTTTCAAGGTGGTTTCCTTGCTCCATAGAGATTCGTTTTAGAGGAACATCTCCCAATTTTGGTCTGACGCTTTGGCGCGAACTGATCAGGGCCGCAAAGTGGTCAGTAACTTCTTTTTTAATATCAGCTGGATCAGTAATCACCTTCCCATCCGCCACTATTTGAAGAATGCGATTTCGTATGCCCCTATTACAACCAACATAGTGAAAAAATTTCGTGTTTTTGTCTCCCTCCTTCAACCAAATAAAACGGATTTCTGTCTCCATAGACATTCCTTCTGTTTCCTTTTCAAAACCGCTTCTTGTTTGAGATCATGCATAACCCCCCTTTCTTCTTCAGTGAGGCTTCTTGAATCAAAAATTAAATCAAGGTGATCCAGTTTGAGTTGGATGTCACCTAGATTCCTGTCGATATTACCGAAGTCAGACCAATTCTACCGCCTCAAGGATTGCTTCACGCATCCTAACTTTCTCAACAGATAGATCTTTCTCGGAAACTTCTCACAGGCCTCATCCCAAAATCTTTTCACAATACCATTAAAACCAGGGTGTTTTATCCAGTAGTTCATAAACCTAAACGGTTTCACTCCCCAATTACGTTCCTCATGGGCTAAGATCAGAGGACAATGATCTGAATCCCCTTTACTCTCCGCACGAAGATTGATTGAAGGAAACAAAGCAAAGCATTCCAGATCAATGAAAGCACGATCAATCTTACTTGCAGCACGACTGTTGCCCCAGGTAAATTTTCTCCCTTTCAGTTCCACCTCACACAATCCCAAGGAAGAAATCATATCAAAAAGAGCAAGAGCACCCCTCCTACAAATGCGCCCACTTAGTCGTTCTTCGGGTATGAGGATTTCATTAAAGTCCCCAATCATGATTCTTGGTGCCGAGATACCACCTAGCACCACCTTGAGTTCCTCCCATACCTCAATTCTATTATCGGCAGAGGCAGGTCCATAGACACCTCAAACAGCTAACTGCTGACCTCCAGTCACCTCTCCCTCAACAATGATCCAGCTCATCCCAAATTGCCTTCTGGTACATCTAAAAAAGGAGACATCCCATAATAGAGATAACCCCCTGGAATTGCCTTCTGCTGGAACCTCAACAACCTCAAATAAACCCTTACCCCAAACGGATGCATATTCCAGGAAGGACCACCCACTGCACTTAGTCTTGCAGATTAGCAAGAAACTTAAGCTCAATTATTTGTTTATTTTCTATATTGTCTTTCAATTTTAATTATTATTATTGCTGTGATTTGCTTCCACACTTGCACACAAAAAATTTTAATTATTGCACAAAGTTTCGCCCCAATACGGGTGAGTGCCTAACACCTTCCCACCTGTGATGAACACCCGAATCCAACAATCTCTGGTTCGCTAAAGATTAATCCCTTAAGTTGTTGCCTATGAAGGAGGAATTGATGCTAAAGGTTTTTCTTTGATTTTTTCTAAAAAAAAAAAAAAGTGGCGACTCATTTGATTGTAGGATGTTGGTTAAGATGAAGGTGTAAAAATAAAGTGAGGAGGCCCAATTAATTTTGGCACGAGTCCTCACATAATCGTGTTGCTGATAGTTTGCCATCCTTGGGTCATTCTTTGACTGTGGATTTTCACTTTTTAGAAAAAAAAAAAAAAACAAGGTGGCGACTCATTTGATTGTAGGATGTTGGTTAAGATGAAGGTGTAAAAATAAAATGAGGAGGCCGAATTAATTTTGACACGAGTCCTCACATAATCGTGTTGCAGATAGTTTGCCATCGTTGGGTCATTCTTTGACCGTGGATTTTCATTTTTTGCAGCATGCCCTGATATAATTTCCCCCATTGCATGATCTTCTGAGTATTTCTTCGCCCAATATGAGGGCATTCATGTCCGTCTTTTGCGCTCTACTTTATTCCAGCATCGTGTAATGTTTTCATATCCCAAGTATTCATTTAGGCGTTATAAAGTGATAAAGAAAGACAGTTTTGTGGAACACGTTGTTTCGTGATCTCCTCCCTTTAAAAGCCATCATTAAGATTCGAATCACGAAGACTCTGGGGAGTCTTAACTTCTGATGAACACCCCTACTAATGAGTGACTTTTAATTATACTTAGATATAAAAGATAGCTAACAAGACCAAATAGAAAGAAGCTCGTGGTGCAGTGTTATGACGCGAGTAGAAATAAGAAAAGCAGAAGGCAATATAGGCTGTGGGAATGAGCGAAAACTCGCGGAGGTAATAAGCACTTCAAACTCAGCCAGACCAACTACTAATATATCATTCAGCATTAGACAAAACATAAGCTGCGCTAAAGGCGAAATCCTGTTGGAGAATGGAGAGCCTGGGAGCAAGAAATTGCATTTTCTGATAGTTGAAGAATATGTTTGCAAAAAAAAAAGATATTTCTTCTTGTAAAGCCAAAAGTCACTTGTTAGGAGAGTCTTTCACCGTGCCAATAATTGCCTAACCCAACCAATCTGGACTGGTCTAATTGGTAAACTATTTCATTCCGCTTAAGCAAGGTCTCGAGTTCTTGAATCATTATATATACGTAAAATTTCTAATGAGAGACTCACCCACCACTATATGGGCAGCCCGGGTCAAATCGGAATTAATTGGGGGCAAAGATGTAGATACTGGATGAAAAACAAAAAAAATAATTGTCTAACCCAAAACCCACCCAAGGAATTCCATTCATATCTACTCCTAGCAACCATTTCATGTCCGTCTTTTGTGCTCCATTTATTGTTTTGAACATCTTCTTTTGTCCTCTAGTTTAACTATTCCAGATTGGAGGAATGTTTTCATATCCCAATTATTAATTTGTGCGATGTTCAAAAAAAAAATTATTAATTTGTGCATTGTAAAGTGGTAAAGATAGACAAAGTCAAGTGGACCCATTTCTCTTTTTGCTTAAAAAGCCACAATAAGATTCGAATCCGGAAGGCTCTGGCAGTCGTGTAGCCTGTAGTAATACCAACTTTTCTATTTCTTGCAGTTGCTGGCATATCCACCAACATCATAAATGATGGAACCATGGTAATAGTGGCGGTGTTTTATTTTTATATATAACTTCTTATGAATATGATGTAAATTTGGTCCTTTTCTTTTATTTTTTCATATAAATTATTATTATTGCATACAATAATTTTCTACTGTCGTATTTAAAAATTATGTCTAACTTCGCACCTTAACTCACCTATTATGAAATAGTTGAATTATTCTCTTCATCATCTAAAATTTCTTAAATACTTGATTTTTTTTATAAAATTAGGAAGTCACTCATGTCATAGTATTTATGTCAATTTCTTGACAGGGGAACGAGCATAACAACTTTTAGCTATTGATAAAGATAATGTAACCAAATCCTGAGTTATATATATTAATTATTGTTTTGGTTTTTAAACCTAGTACATAGTCTAATAAATAGTCAGCATACATCCTACAAATATATAACATATATATTTATAATTAGTTTTGATGTTTGAACCTAATAAATAAAACATACTAACTGATAAATATATTTTTAAAATTACAATAAGTAGATTTGATATTTCATTAATTTTTCTTGAGAGTCCATTGTATTGAGTCGACATCTTTTAGGATTCCATATTATTAAGTAAAAAAATTTTAGAATTCTCATAAGAGGAAGAGAATAGGGCATATATATTAAGAGGAAGAAGCTTTTTGTATACATACTTTTGACGAAAGGCAAAAANAATTTAATAACTAATATTTTTCTATTTTATTCTTCACTATTAACTTTATCATCAAATTAATCATCGAGGTATTTGCTTCTAATTTTATAAAAAAATGTTAAATATTTTTTTTGGCTTTGTAGTGTAGACTATGTAGACAAGCTTGATTATTTATATTTTTAAAATTACAATAAGTAGATTTGATATTTCATTAATTTTTCTTGAGAGTCCATTGTATTGAGTCGACATCTTTTAGGATTCCATATTATTAAGTAAAAAAATTTTAGAATTCTCATAAGAGGAAGAGAATAGGGCATATATATTAAGAGGAAGAAGCTTTTTGTATACATACTTTTGACGAAAGGCAAAAAAATCTTCCCGTTATCCTCTTCAATGTTTCTTCCTATTCTTACTTAGTTTAATTTAATAACTAATATTTTTCTATTTTATTCTTCACTATTAACTTTATCATCAAATTAATCATCGAGGTATTTGCCTCTGATTTTATAAAAAAATGTTAAATATTTTTTTTTGGCTTTGTAGTGTAGACTATGTAGACAAGCTTGATTATTCTTGAAATAGTACTTAATTATTTAATTTTAAATTTTCAGATAATATTATTTATTTATTTTCATTCAGATGATTTTAACTGTAATCATAAGTTTCTTTTTTGACCGTTTATTACTTAAAAAATAGTGTTGGTTGCAAAGTAAAAAATGGACTGTTTTGCTAAAGGAATTGACACCTGAGAAGATGCATGGACAATCGAAGTAAAAGTGATAACTATTGATAAAAAGGCAAATGGTTTTATCTTTTTCTCCAGTGAAGATAGTAATAATAATTATGATAAATAAATAAATAATGATGTTATTGCTTTTATACGTGTAAAGCTATATACTGATGCGTGTTGTACATCCTGGCCGTTTTCGTGGCAAATTAGGTGGGAATGGTGTATAGAATCAACTTTGGAGTGTTACATCTAACAATACAATACAATAAAGATCCAATCCTGGGAGGGATAATTCTTGTAAGATACTAGAAATATATTATGTAAGAAATATATCAAAACATTCATTTGAATTTGTCAATCCAATATAATTACAAGATAAATACTATTACCTATTTATTGGGTAAGAAAGCATAAATAAATTTATACTAGTATATGCTCTTGTGAATATAATATTCATCATTGCCGATTAATAAATTTATACTAGTATATGCTCTTTTTTGCTGATGATAGTATTCTTTTTACTAAAGCTTCGACCCTGGAAGCTAGGGTTTTACTTGATATCTTACATAAGTATGAAGTGGCCTCTGGTCAACAGATCAATCTTGATAAATCGGAGGTTATTTTTAGCCGAAATGTTCCTGATCAGTTACAGATTCAGATCCAAGGGGATCTAGGTGTAAAGGCTGTTG
>JAKUCV010007737.1:0-85720 GCA_028386065.3 Turnera subulata | reverse complement strand
TGAGAGAGGGAGGGAATGATCTGATCAAGAAGACCCCAAAGCCACTCACACAAAATGCCATTAGTTAATGGCAAAATGGCCAACAAGGTGGACCATTAGTGATGACCCTCATCACTATTGTCTCCCACTCACTCAATCAGATTATAACACTCCACCTAAGCATGTCTGATCAATAATTCATGTAATTATTGATCCCAAAACGACCCTGGTTCAACCATGGCCCAACCACGGTTCAACCACGGTCCAACCACACCCGGTCCAACCATGGTCCAACCACAGTTCAACCATCTGCTCGAATCATCGGTTCTATGCGTGTGACCCTGTAGGCACTTGTAACGTCCGACAATAATTGTAAAATCTCATTTTACAATTATAAGTAAAGAGGGGCGTCTAGAAATACATCATTGCTACCCGAACGACAAGATCAGTACTGATTCTCTATGCCTCGGAATATGTCATCGTCCTTTCATCCCATTATCAAGATCAAACACGAGACATGGAATATGTCAATCTCGTATATGTTTAATCTATGTTTCTTGATCCCCGAGTTAACTGTATAAAACGGATACCCGTGATATCACCATATCACCTAATCCGAGCATGGCCATGCATTTAACAGTTCAACTCTATCAAGAAACCATCAAATAATATACCCGTTATATGGGTCGGACGAATCCCCTCTTGATCAATCAAAACCCACTACATAATCATCATATACCCAATGATTACCCTTATGTCCACCTAGTTACGGGTGACTAGGAATAATATCAAAGTACATGACTCATATGTTGGATACCTTGACGATCTCAGGTCGGAGGACAATACATCTATAAGAACCACTAATGACATACATATAACGTTCCATGTAGGGTTCTTATGTGGGTCGGTCCAGTCTTCAAGTTCTCTAACTTGTACCCGTATGTAGAATTCATATCACATATAAATTCTCAACATACGCTAGTCTTAATTTATTATTACAACACATCCATAATAATAATCGACTAGGGACATTTAAGAATATGAAATATTCTAGGGTTATAAGTATGTGCAAGCGTTTATCTCATAAACGATACTTATTGGAATAACCTTAATGTGTATACATGACTACAAATAATCATCCATGATTGGCTTTTAGGCATATTACACTAACATTAACATGGCAGTGTTTGTGCTTGCCTTGTTCCTTATGGCACAGCACTCCCTGCAATAGAGTGTCAATGACTTCTCTGCCATTGGTCTTGTTTTGTCTACTGCCAACAACGTGTTGGCTCCCAACAACTCTGGTCGCTTTAAACCTAACGCTGACGAACCATACATAGACATAGCTGATCATCAAATTCATTATCATAAATCATCTTTTATTTCATGTCAGGTATAATAAAGTAAAATTTGTTGTAAAATATGGTGATTAATGTAAGTTTTTTGCTTAATGAAGAAGAGGAAGAAGAAGGTAAGGTGAGCAGAAGAAGAAGGAGGAGATGTTGGCTCCTCTACTGCATTCCTTTTTTGCTTCAGTTTAGGGGAAGATATATACACAAGTAGTAGGTATAACAGTATTCACATGTTTTAACACGTTTTTATAACACTCCCCCTTGAATGCTGTTGTACTTTGGGTAGAATACGCTTTTTGGAATAACTGCCTCATTAAAAATCTTACCAATAAAAACCCAGTGGGATAAAAACTTGGTGAAGGGAAAAAGAGTACACTGCGTATTCTACTCCCCCTTATTTTGGGGTCTCTTGATTTTTTGATGTCATCACATGCCAATCTTCTTTGTCAATCTTTGTTTGCAATGTAGACAGTATTATCTTCATAATTTATTGTTGGAGCATCTTCCTCGCTATCTTATCCATATGAATCTTGAGTTTGCACCATCTTCGAACTTAGCCAAGCACAGTCTCGACTAGCTTCGTGTATAACAACAACTTCTGCATTATTGGTAGTATTTTGTGCTTGCCATGATACTTCAGGTATCTGCTTTGCGCTTTATGTGGATCAAATATATGACCTGCATCATAAAAATAAACTATATTTTCCTTGGACTCACAAGGTTAAAATATTTACATGTCCATTATACCCCAGGATAATGGAGAGCTTCAGGCTTTATGAAAATTTAGAGCAAAATGAAATTTTGCTAACAAGTTTATGACAAGGCTTCAGGCTTCATGTTACTGGCAAGATAAATTGCACATTTGAAATGGTACTTCAGGACCATATGGTACTTCAGGACCAGACTAATTCTTTTATGAGATTTTTCCATCTCAAATTTTTTCTTGAAAAATATAGCACGGTATTTGGAATCTTCTTTAGGAGTTCCAATAATATTTAGGTCACAATAATAGTATCATTAATCATCAATAATGATAATAGTTAATTCACATATAAACTAATTAAATAAAACACATAGAGCATACATGCAAGAATCATTATAAATACCCAAATTGGTTCAAACTATATGAAGATCAACTTAATTTTGTATATTCCAGGAATTCGTTGCTTCAGGAAACTTGGATCCTTCAGGGATCTTCATGTATATGTCATGACTTATGGACCAATAAAAATATAGGCTGTAAGGGCATCCATTAGATGCATTTCTAATTTTTTTTTTCATACAATGCCAGACTTATCAGACTAAAAATAATTGCATCCACCACAGGGGAGTATATCTCCTCATTATCAATACTAAGTCGTTGGATAAAATATTGTGCAATATGCCGTGCTTCACTATTTTTTTTTTGTTTACTTCTTTTCCGCACAAATACCCATTTTCAACCGACCGGTTTTACACCATCTAGTGTACGGACTACAGGTCCGGAAAATTTCTCGCTTCACAGACGAGTCCAATACAGCCTTAATTGCGTTTCTCTATTTTGACCAATCATTCTGCGCCTACATTCATCAATAGATGTAGGTTCATGATCCTCTTTTTCTTTCATAATATTTAGCGCTATATTATATGTAAAAATTCCGTCGACGGTTATTTCACGTCGGTTCCATCTCATTCCTGACACTGTATAATCAATCGAGATCTCATCATTTTCATTTATTTCAAGTACCTGGGTTACTTCTGGAACTTTATCAATTGTGTCAGGAGCCTCTTCTGGAGGATTTTCCTCTTCTTGAGGACTTTTAATTTGAACCTCTACTGGAGGTCTTATTTTCTCACTAGGGCCATCTTATCTCTTTGCTCCTCTTTCTCTATCGAGAATTTTTGTTTTCTATGGAACCGAGTATATTCCACGGGAATACTTTAGATTCATTTGCATACTTTAATTGTTCTTCAGGAACATTAATTTGAATATGAGTATTTATAGCTGGTGTATAAGATTTGGTCACACTTTTCAAATAAATAAGTCTGGCAATTGACTTACTAACTAATATTTGGCAAATGAATCATCTTTCGAACTTCAGGTTCACACTAATTTTTTTGAGGATCAAAACTATATATTGATACTGCATTTCAATAATATCTTGATCCAGCTGCTTATTTTCTCCCCCTGATGTTGGGTAAATACTTTCATCAAATTAACAATAAGCAAATCTTGCTGTAAATAAATCCCCAATCTCTAGTTAATGGTTTCAACTATTTTGTAACTGATGGAGATTCATACCCAACATATATTCCCAATCTTCTTTAAGGACCAATTTTACCATGCTGTGGTGGAGTATTAGGCACATATACTGAACAACCAATGGTCCGAAGATGGGAGATATTAGGTTCGTGACCATGAACCAATTAAATGGGGAGATCTTATGATAACTTGTTGGCTTGATGCACACAAGTGTTGCTGTGTGTAAAATACCATATTCTCAAATAGTAATATCACATTAATAATGGTCTTGTAATCAATTGGAAATATTCAATAAACGATTCACCCAGATCGTTTTTGGGTGTGAACATAAGCTGAGGATGTTCAACCATTATTTCCAACGATATACATTAACCATTGAAGGAATACACTAGTATTTTCTAGACATATAGTCTTATTAAATAATTAGGGACGTGTACCCGCAATTCGCTTAATTATAAAATAAGCGCGTAAGATGTCAAATTGCGTCTAATAAGCACACAGTAGACCATCTAGTCGATGCATCGATTAAAACCATAAAATTACCTAGATGGTCAACATGGCGGATTTATTAGTCCGCGTACATGTCCTTGAATTATTTCCAAACTTGCTGGTGATTCTAGGCCAACCTCATCATAGGAAGACCGAACAATTAATGTTTTCCTCGCAGCAAACAAACACATGAAAATTCATTGATTGTAAAAACTTCTGGTTTTTCAATGAATGTCCAAATAAATTCCGCACATCATTATTGATCCGGGATGGCCCAACCGGTCATGCCAAATAAGAAATCCATGAACCAACTTCAAGTTGGTGTGAGCTTCAGGCTGCTATATATTTACCAGCTTTTGGCTGGTGCATACTAGCTGTAAATTACATATCTATCAGCCAACTTCTAGTTGGTCTCAGCTCGGGCTGTGCAAATTATGTATTTAATAACTTAAAATTGCTAGCTTCAGGCTAGTGCATTTCAACTTCTGGCTGGATATAGTAAGCTTCAATTACTTGAATATTTATGTAGCACAATCTAATGAATAACGTAGGTAAACTTTCCACAACTTGTTTGTTACCTGCGGCAATAGCCCCTTTTTTTTAATATGGAGATATTCAATATCTCTTTCACTTATTGTCTCAACATAATATTCATTAATTATTGTAAGTAGGAAAAATTTTGTTCTTCAGGAGTATAATAAAATTCAAGCTCTTCCAGAGCATAAACATTTTACTCTTCCGGAGCATATTAAAACTCATGCTCTTCTGGAGCGTAAATGTGTGTTATTCTAGAGTATAATATAACTTGTGCTCTTCCGGAGCTTAAATATATATTTTTCTAAAATATAGTGAAAGTTATACTCTTCTAGAGCTTAAATATATACTCTTCTAGAGTATAGTAAACTTGTGCTCTTCTAGAGCATATTAATTTTCATGAGATTGTACTATCATATGTTACTTATGAATAATTTCCATTTGTTAAATACAGAATATGTCATTGCATTGTCTCCAGGACAAATGCCCGAGCCATAATGCTAGAAATGATAGTTCATGTTCTCTTTAACGATTTAGCAGTTATAACATGCTGTAAAATAAACATAATGTAATAAAATATAACAAATAATAATAAAGCTGAACATAAAATAAAATCATTCAATATATATTGGCTTGCACCTTCAGGGTCAGTAACGTTTTCATCAATATTAGATTTGCCCTTCAGGGACACTTAATGACAATTTACTAAATGCCTTGTTATAAGGCCTGTTTGTGTCCAATTGAATGTTCATAGCCAATATTATCATATACAATCGCATTCACTTCAGGGAATGGAGCAGAGCCAATTGGACAAGATTCATAATAGTTTTTATTTATAGTTAGTCACTTCGTTCTGCCATAATGAGGCATAGGATTAGATCAAATATTTCGTGAATTCTCTTTCACCATATTGCTACTGCAGGAGCATATATGATGCATTAAATCATTTTTTTTCATGTCAACATCAATAACATATTCTCCATACAATATCATCTGAGAATTCATTCGAAATATAATTGCATTATATAGATTTAAAATCTTGCAACTTCAGGTGCATACACATGCAATAAAATTTTGGGAGAATATCCTTCTTCTGGTGGTCATATAATATCCTTCTTCTGGTGGTCATATTTTTCTTCAATTTTTTTTCTTTAAAGATCTACAGGATTTTTTGGCAGTAAGACATCAAGTCTTTGCTTTATTTCCTTCTTTTATTGTGTCTTCTAGAGTATTAGCATTTAAATGCATTTCAGCATCTAATGCCAATGATAAATTTCTTCCGAAAATTTCAAGGGTCTTCAATTCAAGTTTCATAATAACAGTAATGATAAAAGATATGAATATAAAACATTATAACATAAAATATATACGCTTACTCGATAAATCTTTCAGCATTAATAATAGCATAATATACGCTTACTCGAGAAAGGCGGCTTAGCCGGCCAACAAATGAAACAAGGCGGCTTTGCCGGCCAACAAAGAGATAAGGCGGTTTAGCTGGCCAATATTGAATACTAAGCAAATAAATAAATGCGGATTAAAAAAAATTTAGAAATAATTACCTTGGTTTCATGAAAATAATATAACATGATCACATAAGATGCACATAAATTGATATGCAAATGATATGTTGTACCGTAAATTAAAATACTAATCCGGCTCGGTTATGTCTCGGATTAATTTACCATTATCATTATCATTCACCATTTAATGCCATGTGTCAAAACAATATACCATACTTATACCCGATTATTATTTCGGTATTATATTTTGATAATACCCTTTCCAAAATAAATATTTCCATTAATTATATTTTCCAGAAATATATTTACCATATATTAAAAACTCCATTTCCAGATTATAATACCATTATTTATTTATTATTATTATTATTTTAAATTCCTAGACTGGGCTAAATAGTGCCAACCCAGACCCTTGCACAGCCAAACCAAAGGTCCAAACAGGAACCCAGGTGCAGCCCGTGCAACAGGCCCAGTGATGCAGCTTAGGTCCAAGCGCCCCAAGCCCAGGTGCCAAGACTCGGACCAAGGCCCCTCAACCCATTCAGGCGCGGGTCAAACCCGACCCAGTTACGACCCATCCGGGTCTTCTTCTACCTCGGGTCTGCTCACTTGACGGCGGTGGCGACGCGACGAGGCGAGGGCAGCGACGACTCAGAACGAGCGATGGCGGCACGAGGAAGGCGACAGAAGGAGGGCGAGGCATCGGGTGCAGTTGCTGGCGGCTGCAGGCGGGGCGGCGGCGTGAGAAGAGAGGAAGACCCGACGAAGGAGGAGAGGATCCGACGGGTTGCTCGTCGGGTTTTCCTCTCCTGGCGGCGCGTCCGGCAGCGGCAATGGACGGAGGAGGCACCTTTCGGTCGGCGACGGCGAGGGGAACACGCCGATGGTGGCGGTGGCGTGGAACTCTTACACGTGAACAGTAACTAGAGGGTGACGACACAGTTCACTGTGTTTTCCATTTTCCTGTATTTTTCTGCTTCGGTTTTCTTCATGCTCGGGTAGAGGCTCATCGTGCTGATAACGTGTTGTAAAATATGGTGATTAATGCAAGTTTTTCGTTTAATGAAGGAGAGGAAGAAGAATGTAAGGTGAGCAGAAGAGGAAGGAGGAGAAGTTGGCTCGTCTACTGCATTCCTTTAGTGCTTCAGTGTAGGGAAAGATATATACACTAGGTACAACAGTATTCACATGTTTTAACACGTTTTTATAACAAAATTGTTGATTTATTATCATATCCGAATAAAAATTCAGGGGTGGGATGATGGGCCCTACACGGCCCGGCCCGATTGTCAACGTTACGTTTAACAATGTTTTTTTTTTTTTTGATAAAATATTTTTTTTAATATGTGCGGGATTGGGAGATTAGGGATGGGATTAGCCGACGCAGCATCTGCTACTCAAAAAAGCCCCATCACCCGAACCCGAATTGGCGTCCTCAACTCCCACCTAACCTTCGCCGCCGCTATGGCTTCCGAGAAGGAGGCTGCTCTAGCAGCTGCTCCGCCTCCCTCCTCCGATGCTCCGACCATGTTAGTTATCAACTAACCTCCCCTCCTGATTCTCTATTTACGTACTGATTCGCTTATGTTCCTCTTCATTTTTTGCAGATTTGACAAAATCATCAACAAGGAAATCCCAGCTAATGTTGTTTATGAAACAGATAAGGTGTGCTTTCTTCTCCCACCCCCCCTTTTTTTTTATCTTCCTATTTTTGTTGGTTATTTTTCCCCTAACCCTAGCAGTAACCCTGTAGTCTTTAATGGATTTAATTTCCCTGTATAATACAACATTGCATACCTTATCCTCTTTCCTCTGAATAGAAATCTAATAGTCAGTGGGCTTGCTTAAATGGTCTAAAGGATTGTTCTTTTCTTACAAGTATTGATTGATCCCAAATCAGGCCTCTCTCTTACTGGGTTTTGTTTTCTTCTGTTTAGAAAGAATTCTATTCACAGGCCCTTGTTTTGCTCTTGTAAATGTTTACTTTCTTTCTTTCTTTCTCTCACAGGTCCTAGCTTTTAGGGACATTGCTCCTCAAGCTCCCATCCATATTGTAATCATTCCTAAAGTCAAGGATGGCTTAACTGGACTCTCCAAGGTATTCTCTTCTTATTACAATTTTGCTACTACTGCTCTACTTTTGCCCTCATCGTCGTGCCAGTTAACCCGTCTTATTTGTTTTTGTTCTGCCCTACCATCCCTATTATTTCTTCTAAACACTATGTAAGAGACTCAAGCATGGAAAATTGTAGGTTGTCATTATTAGTAAACGACTGGCCACTAGGAGGTTGTTGGTGAAAGAGTTGACAAGAAGACTAGTAGAAGCTTGAGGTTAATGATTGAGACATGTTGGTTATCTTGTACTGAGTATTACCATTTGTTTGAGCATTTACATAGTGTTGGTGTGAACTTTCCCTTGCTTAGGGTAAGTGACGAAGGAGGTTATTCTTACGACTAGCGTATCATCAGAGAGAGAGCAACTATGGTGCACCAACCGGTGTTTACTGAAGTTTTTTGTTTATATCAAAAGCTATGATTCCAGACAGGTTCTCGTTGTCTCTGCCTAACTTGCTTTGCATGTGGCAGTAAAGTTTGGGATTTTTTAGTTATTGATTTCTTGTTGGGAAGGAAGCATATATATTTTATTGCTTTTGGTAAAGGCAAGGCAGTGGGTGTGACCGCTTTTTATAGTCTATGCCTTAGGTAGTATTTGTTGCTAAACACTGCAATTCGGTGTTCTTTTCAAAATGCCGCATTGGCCATGGGAACTTAAAACCCACAAATATTTTTCCTGTATAATTTTACATGGTGCTATCTTTCTGAGTATATTTTTGGTCTCTGTTTACCAGGCAGAAGAACGGCACTGTGAAATTCTGGGGCAGCTGCTTTATTCTGCGAAGCTAATTGCCAAGCAGGAAGGGCTTGAAGATGGCTTTAGGATTGTGATTAATGATGGACCAAGTGGATGTATGTGCTCTTACTCCCCCATTTAGCCCCATTAGCTTTAATTCCTTGCTCAAGCTCGTAAAAATTTGGTATAGCTTTCTTGTGATCATTCTGAAACAGAAACGTTCTGTCGCAGGTCAATCCGTGTATCACCTTCATGTTCACCTCCTTGGGGGACGACAGATGAATTGGCCCCCAGGCTAACGATCCATTGGAGTAAATGTAGGGGAGAAGGCTGGCAGGGGATATAGCCTCTGCTTTTATGTCTATGTCATTATTGGGACACGAACTAGTTGGCTTGTTAGACTTTTTCTTCAATAATGTGAGAAGTGCTATAATGGGTGACTTATTATGCACCATTATGCTGTGGGAAAAGAAATCGGTGTTTTTGGAATCTAATTAATCAGGGTTTATTTGAATTAAGAATTACTTGCTTAACATGAGTTAAGGTAACTTCGAAGTATCAAGCATGGAATTGGTAAACATTGTTTCTGCAATGATACTAGCAGTCGGTCGACATCTTCTCCCTCTGGAACGGAGTTCTTTGTACTAGCTGGTTCATTAGAAATTTAATTGAGTTTGAGTGTCACACATTCATTCGTCCAATTTGAAACTTATTAATATGGTTGCCAATTAAATTAGAACAGCGAGCAACCAACCATTGCCGGATCCGGTCGCTGAAGGACCAAACCTCGGTGTTGTGCTGGAAAACGATAAATAATGGAGAACGCTATATTTAAAGGTAAAGATGGAATGAAATTGAAATCAAGCAGCTTCAAATCTTCTAATTTCAATTTCAAATCCTTAGTGATCCTCCACCTTCAAACTTCACTTCAATTTCAAACTCTCACATTCTGCCATCCCACTTTCTATCATCTCACTTGAAGCTTGAAAACAGATTCGAATGCTAGGGATCAGAATTCTAATAACTCTGGTCACCGAGAACATTAGCTTTGCACTCAATAACTTAGCCCAAATCCAAAAATTTAAGACGATTTTGGGCTTGGTAGAAAAACTGTCCCCCTCATCCCTTTATTTTGGAGGACACAAAAATTGAAGGATGCTTATGAGATCTAGCCACCAAAATCGTCATCTATCACCTCATCAATTTAATTATTTTTAACCACCATAACAAATTCCGGCCGTTATGTACCTGGTAGGTATTTTGGAAGAATGGATCAGAGGAATGAGAGAGGGAATTATAAGGAAAGACTAACGGAGTTGTTTACTGATTTCATCAAGAATGAATAACAAACAAACAGCCACGTTTAATATTATCAAATGACTTGTATCTCAAAACTCTTTGACCCGTCATACACTAATGGGATACATAACAGCTGCTCACCCATTAAAAACATCCTTGTCCCAAAGATTACAACTTTCAATGAATCAAATGGAATTTGGCACAAGAAAATAAAAGAACACATGAACTTGAAGAGCAGACTCAACTTAGCTAGCATCGAAATGCCTGACCATCTCCACACAATTTTGGTAAGTGAGCACTGAAGCACTCCTTGTTTTGGACTCCATTGAATAATGACTGTTGATTTGTGTCATTCAACAAATTGAGTGCTTCTAGTATCCTTTTAACATGCTCATCATCGGAATAGTTGGCCAATACTTCTGTATACCATTCAGGTGTGACTGTTGAAATTGCAGAGTAACTTCCTTCAATTGGTGCAGAAACTAAAGTAGGGTTCATGGACAACGCATCAACTACTAGAACACCCCTTTCAAGTGAAAACAATTGAGTTAACACCAAGGTAGTGTGCTCATCACCAACTCGGCGACATTTATAGACAGCTTCCACAGAGATCATTTGCAATTCTTCACTAGCATCCATCTTTCCCACCTACTCCACCAATTGATTCTCTTTACGCAAGAACATTTTTTAAATACTTCCAGTCAAAAGAGACCGGACTAAAGGGAAACAACCAATCGACTCCCAATACTATATCACAACTATTCAAATCCAATATCCTGAAATCAACAGTAAAAATAGTACCTTGCATAGACCAAGAGAAATTCCTACAAGCATAGTGACTGTACATTCGTTGTCCATTTGCCACCATTATCGATAAAGGAGTAGCTAATTGGAGTGTAAGTACCAACTCTTTTGCAACTGTGGCACTGAGATAGCTAAAAGTGCTACCATTGTCAGTGTTAGCACCACACTTCTGGGATCGAGTCCTCAGGCCTTGGCTTGGACTTTTGGCCTTGCCTTTCCCCTGACCTATTGTGTGAACCAGACTCTTATAGGGAGTCTGAAACTGAACTCGTTAAATGGAGCTCTGACCTCTAGGTGTTTGCTGAATAAGACTTGATTCTTTTATTCATAGTAGGGTCTTTTAATTAGGACTTTGAGTAGTATAGGAATAGAAGTACATCCTTACTCTAATATCAAATATTAAAGACAGAATCATAGTCTAATTGGAAAGCACTAAAAGGCATAATCAAAGGGATAATAGCAGATCTTTAGGAGACTAACTTGTTGCCTAATAAGAAATATAAAGTTGACTTCAAGATAACTAAGGAAAGAAGGATAATGATGATTGCCAAGAATCAATGACAACATTGTGATTTGCTGAATCAATATCCTTGAATTATGGATGAATTTGATGACTTGAATCAGTGTGGACACCTAGCATAATTCCTGCCTATGAATGCGTCCATAACATCTCCCCTATCCTGGGGAAAGAATTTGTCCTCAAGCTCAAAATCTAGGTAGGTTTGCTGGAAAGTTGCCATGTCTTCCCAGGTTGCGTCTGCAATTGATTGACCTTATCACTAGACCAACAAGTCATATTTGCCACGATTGAGGCGAGTGCGGAGGATCACAGTGGAGGTAAGAACAACTCTGCCATCATCAGTTAGGGGCAACGTAGGTGCTGTCAAGGGTGGCTCACCTCGGTATTCTTTCATCAAAGAAACATGGAACACATTGTGCAACTTAGTGTCAGGTGGGCGTTTCAGCTCATAAGCCACTGTACCAATGCGCCGAATGATAGGAAAGGGGCTATAGAACTTTGGGGACAACTTGCACTACATGGTACCCATAGCCTGTGGGCGGGAATGTTTCAAGTGAAGCCATACAAGCTGGTCAGGTTCAAATGCAACATCATGGTGACCACGATCATAGTACTCCTTCATTTTCTGTTGAGCAGTGAGAAGGCGACCCCGAATATCATACAGCGCAGCATCACGATCCAGTAAGGTAGAATCTACTGCTTCTACCTGAGTTGAACCTGCCACATAAGATAATAAGCGAGGAGGGTCACGACCATACAGTTATGTATCTGTTTGTTTGTTTTGTTCACATGAAGTATTTGATCTGAGTATGAAATGTACACATTGACCTTGGCATCCAATATCACTGATATTGTCTTAGTTAAGATGGTAGTTCGCGATAAACGAAACCCCGGACCCTCCTCTTGCTTTCGAGAATTGTACTTTATCTGGAGTCAACAACGAGTTTTTCTCAAGTTTTTGCTAATCAAACTTGGGTGCGGCTCCTTGTCTGAAAGACAATCAAGTGAACATCGAGAACAGTATGTGCCCAGTATTTCTGTGAGTTTGTCCGGATTTGCTATAATCCCTTTGAACGAACTTAGCCGAAAATGCGAATGTCGTACAAGCATGTTCTACCTATGGTTTCTGGGTTTTAAGTGAGACCGTTTGTGACTCCTCCAGTTTATATCTGGGAATATGCTTGGAGTGATGGTTCTTTGGGAAGTAGTTAATTCGACTATCCCGGTAATCATCGAGTCGGTTCTCTCCACTCAAGTTAAGCTAGTTCATATAAATTATCACAAATTCCAGGCCATCGAATTTAAACCACGACCATGAGGTGATATCCCGGCCTACCGAGCAGCGACACGATCCTTTCAGGAACGTAGTCGTCGTCTTCTTTAGCATCCTTCTACAGGAAAGAGCTCCTATCTTTCCCTCCATCTAATGTTCTCTTTCGGGTTTCCATCATAGCGTTACGATGCCGAAGTTATTTAGCAAATCGTTAACACTATAATGTCCAGATTTATAACAATGTGTCATTATCAGTATACCGTTATAATGCTGAAATGATAGTGGTTTTTGTTAGCGGTATCCTATGGAAACCTATTTACTTTTACGCACTTTTGTTGATTGTTTGTGTTGCATTCATGATCTAGGTTGCTAGATTTATCATTCTTGTATTTTTGCATTGTCTTGTTGCATCATTATATTGTATTTGTTTTCTTATTTGTTTGTTTGCATACTTGTTTACTTGTTTGCTTGCTTGTTAGTATTGTATGTTAGGGGGTCCCCGTGGATGAAATGAGTATGTCTACTAGGATAGGCCCTAAACTAAATCTGTGTTCGATGCGAAAATTATTAAACTTCGTTGATCATAAGGCCTTCTAAGAGCAAGAAATGACGATTTTAATGATGATAATCTTTCAATGATGATAATAAGTGTCTTCCAAGGATAATAGATGCGTCCGATTTTTCTCAGTGATGCTAAGATAACTTTCAATACTTTTTGCAAAAACTATTTGTGCTTGAACATCTTTATAGATGTATTCTTTTGTCAAATCCACCCATCTTTCTCCAAAATGAGTTTTGATGCATAAAGAGCTATTTTTCTTTTCAAATTACATAATTTTCAAAGAAAATTCACTAAAACTTTGTTTTCAAACACAAAATATATTTGGTAAAAACATCATGCTTCCTTAAGTGAAGGTGAAAGAACTAAAATGAATGTTTTGACGCAAGTCACCCTTCTTTGTTATCGATGTTCTGTGTCTGAAAGCAGCCAAGGAAAGCGGAACATCACTTATCAAGCATTTGTCTAAGTTTATACATACAAACAAAGAAAATAGTTTTCAACTAATGCATTGCATGTTTCAATACTTGCTCATTCGTATACGTTGGAAATTGCATACATGAGTTTTATGCACAAAATCCCATCTTTTCAAGGAAATGACTCAAGTTTGCATTACAAATATTTTTAATGCCCAAATGTGTTTTGTACAATGCATTCGTCCCTAAAAAATGTTGACACTATATGAGAAACTGTGATTGCTTGCACTTAGTGAAATGTTTTGAGAAACTAAGTCCTTCGTCATAGCACGGGGCATAGAAGTTCGTTTAAGACAGAATTGGGCCAATTCTAGAAGAAGACCTAGGTTAGCCAGAATTTGAACTACTAGAGTTTTTTAACCCACTGGCAGAGGGTACATAGGCAGTCTAAAGCGGACGAGACGCAAGCTCAAATGCTTTAACTTTTCGCACTGCATTTCATATCGCATGCACACTTTGCACACGCGCACTACATATTTGTTTGTTTGTTTGTAACATGACGTACTTGTATTAGTCCGGCTATGAAATGTAAATAATGACCTTGGCATCTAATATTGTCGGCATCGTCCTTGTAAAGACGGTGGCTAGCAGTAAATGAATCTCCGGATCCTCCTCTTGGTTTTGAGATTTGTGCTTTATTTGGAGTCATTTGTGGGGTTTTCTTAAGTTCTCCCTCATAAGCTTGGGTGGCGACTCCTTGTCTGCGGAAAATTAAGAGAACACCAAGAACAGTATATGCCGTACATTCTCGTGAGTCTGTCCGTATTTGTGATAATTACTTCCCGAGGAAGGGCTTGATGTTGTGAATAAAGAAAAGAAAATTGAGCGAGAGCAAGCCTCTCATGTCCCGTAAAGAAGTAATACAGTTCACAAGTCAAGCCCATTCTCAAGTAAGGAGTGAAATGAACAAACTTGGTCCAAGTGCGAGTATCGTGTAGGTATATTTTGTTGAGGTCGCTGGGTTTTGAGTGAGCCTGTCCAGATTTGTGTCATCGAATCGGTTCTCTCCACTAGAATCAAGTAAGTTCAGATGAGTTTGGGAAGAATAATCACAAACTGTAGGCCATCGCATTTAAGTCCCGGTCACGGGGCAATATCCGTACCAACCGAGCCAAGGCGCAGTGCTCAAAGTTGGGAATTAGCCAAGTTTGTTGCTTCTCTTCAGCCTCCATCTTGGCAAGAAACAACTTCTGGTCGTAAACAACGGTTTTGAAAATCGTTTGAGAAACCAAAAAAAGAGAAAGTTATGGAAAGAGAATGGAAGGGATTATTAGCCAAAGAAAAACATAGATGAGCATAAAAATACCTGAATGATAATAGCGATGAAGGAGGGAAAAAGATTAAAGGAAACCTCCTCATACTTTTTCTGCAAATTTGGACATGCATAAAAAACCTTGCAACAGAAGGCTGAAAAGGCATGCTCTGGCATCCCGCACTCAGAAGAGTTATCCATCACTCGAATAAGCTTGGCATAATCCTTCCTGTCAAGGTCTTCAGCCAGAAGAGGAGGGACTGGATAGGACAAGGTATCCCACCATTGTCCGGTGGACCGTCACGATGAGACCTAGAGGAAGAGGCCTCTATAACGCCCCGAATTTTTGTGAATTAGAATTTTTGGCGTATTTTCCCATTAAAATATTTCATTTATTTTGGGATTAAGAGGACTCAAACGAAATTTACCTATAAGATTAGTACCTTGCAATGGGATTATCCCACTAATCTTTCTGGTTGAAGCTGATTCAATGCAGAGGGACTAAGGAGGAAAAAAAAAAGGTTGTCTGATGTTGACTGCTAACAAAGTCACGTGAAAAATTCCACTGCGTGACTCAAAAAAACATGTGTGGTTTGACAAATATGACCAAGGAAATCAAAGAAGTGTGACCATACAATAATTAAGGGGTAAAAAGTTTTTGAAAACTCGTTGTATACAATGGAGAATATAATTATTATTTTTGCCGCAGGGAGATATAATTATAAATAAATGGATGAATGGGATGGCATGGGTTCATTATTGTTGAATCTACAAGCTGGGAGTTTGGATGTTGGTGGCATTAGAATATTAGATGCGCTTAACAAAGTAGGTGGGTGAGGGGTGAATAATAATATATGGCAGGGGTAGGGGGTGTTGGTATTTGGCCGAAGTAAGAGATCAGAAGAAGAAGAAGAAGAAGAAGAAGAGTTTGGTTGGCTGGTTGAGAGGATGGAGTCACCATTCAAGGTAGATATACTAAAAGGGAAAGTGGCGTTGATAACAGGAGGTGGGTCTGGGATTGGGTTTGAGATATCCACTCAGTTGGGGAAACATGGTGCCTCTGTTGCCATCATGGGCCGACGCTCCCTCGTCCTCCAATCTGCTGTTTCCAACCTCCAATCCCTCGGGATTCAAGTAACCCTCCTTCTCCTCCTCCTTCTCCTCCTCCTCCTCCTCCTCCTCCTTCTAATTCCTTCTTCGTTTTTTTCTTACTAATTGTTGTTTATGCATGTGGTGGGTTCTGTATATGCTTCTTCAAGAAAAACCAAGTCACTGTAATACATTTTCTAGCATTACTTGTTCTGTTCTCTCGTTGTGATGTTCTGCCCAAGACAAGAACCGTTATGGTTTCTTCAATTGCTGTTAGTGTTTTGTTCCTTTCCCATGCTGTTGAATTTGATTGCTGTGTCTGTGTCCATTGGAGAGGAGAGAAAGAACTGTGATTTACGACGATACTGGCCTTGATGTTCACTGGCGAAGAAGACAGGGGTTGACCCAAAAGGGGCCATGGCCACCCCTCACTTCCCAAAATCTTCATTTAGGTCCTTCAGAATTTTATATGGCCACCCTTGACTTCCTATGTTTTCACATCAATCCATTTAAATTATATATATATTTTCTTTAAATAAATTTTAATTGAGAGCGTTGTTTGTTACCATTATTACTTTATATGAAAATTTACATTCTTCTTGCTGCTATGATCACAAGGCTGCTGGTTTTGAGGGGGATGTTCGAAAGCTAGAAGATGCAAGAAGGGTTGTTCAATCAACTTTCGACCAATTTGGGAGGATTGATATTTTAGTGAATGCTGCTGCTGGAAACTTTCTTGCTTCTGCTGAGGACCTCTCGCCTAATGGATTCCGAACAGGTTTGAGAACTACTTTACATTGACTTTGCTTAGCCGGCTGTCAATTTAACCCAAACTTTGATGGAACTGGGAGTCCAGGAGCTCCTCTCACAGATAATTAGGTTTGAAAGCATGATTCCCTGAAAAGCTTTAGACAATAATGGAGGAACCCTTCACCAAGATGTTGTCTAGGAACTCCTAGTACTGTGAAATTCATAAAGATGTTCCTCCGCTTAAGTTTTCTAGGATTCAACCCTTCATCCATGTATCTGTAAGAAGGAAATGAGCAAAACAAAGGCAAAAAATAAAAAGATATTCAGCAATAGCATTGACAGATTAGTTAACAGGGTTGGAATATCCAATGACTGTTTTTTGCTTAGCTACTGTTTTGCTTAGAGCCTCCCAGTGAACCAAGTGCATCATAAGTTTTTGACATACTCATTCTGTTGTTTAACTACACTTTACAGTTTTGGACATTGATTCTGTTGGCACCTTCACAATGTGCCATGAAGCACTTCCTTATCTTAAGAAAGGAGGGCTTGGTCGAGGGTCGTCAGGTGGCGGCGTCATTGTAAACATAAGTGCTACATTGCATTATACAGCAGCTTGGTACCAAGTACATGTATCTGCAGCGAAGGTCTGTCATATGATTCATTCCTTACTTGCCATATCTAATGTTCCATCTTTAAACCCTTGCAAATATCCTTTACAAACAGGCAGCTGTGGATGCCATCGGTAGAAACTTGGCTCTGGAGTGGGGTACTGACTATGATATTAGAGTTAATGGGATTGCTCCTGGACCCATTGGTGACACTCCTGGAATGAGTAAACTTGCCCCTGAGGAGATAAAGGATCCTACAAAAACCCCTGTTCCTTCGTATATACTAGGGGAAAAATGGGACATTGCCATGGCTGTTCTCTACCTTGCTTCTAATGCTGGTTAGTGAACCTTGTGTTTCTCTCATTTAAGAACTTACAATCTATTGTAGAACATACACTATATTGAATAGAACGGTTTTAAGCCTGCCATGTGTTCATTTCTTTACACTATCTCCGGTAAATAGTACGATCAATGCAAATTGCATTTAGTTACTCTTTGCAAAAGTTGGATGTTTTTGTTTCATATTCCATGGTTAGACCCTTATATCTTTGAGATTTTGAAGGTAAATTTGTGAATGGAGCCACAATTCCTGTGGATGGAGGGCTTTGGCTTAGCCGACCACGGCATGTGCCAAAAGAGGTAGTCAAGCAGCTTTCTCGGTCTGTGGAGAAAAAGTCCAGAAACGCACCCGTTGGTGTTCCGGGCAGTAAGCTTTAGGTCAGCATGACAATCATGCTCCCGGCGCACCAAATTTTGCGCTGTACAGACAAAAGAATTGAAGTTCTGGGACATTTTATGTTATAAACGGATTTGTAGTACCTGCTCTTGTATGCTCTAGATAAGTTTTATCCACTCTTGTTGATTCACAATCACTGTCAGTCCGTCGTCAAATGTCAGGGGATTGGCTCGCTTCTTCGGCTCTTCTTGGTCCTCTTGTTGCTTTCCATCTTGATCATCCACCTAATGGATGCCAGTCTTTTTTACTTCATGATGTATCAGGGACTCTGTCCTCTGTCCTTAAGAACTGTGTCAGTTACGTAATAATATGCTTCACATCTTCCAGATCAAGAAAAGAAATAAACTTGTCCTGCAAAAGGTTTGGAATCAATTGGGTAAATCGCATATATAGGGTCCGTATTATTTCAAAAGTATCGTTTGGGGGTCTGTACTACGTCCTCCATTCCATATTAATTGTCGTTTAAGGTTTTAGCACAAAGATTAAGAAACCACTCATTAATTTTGATTCTAGTAAAAAGTATGATAAAAAGATTAAATTAACCCTTTTTTTAATTATTTGTTTTTTCAATACTACTCATTCTTTTAGGTCCTATCACTAGGGGTAAATAGGAAGAAAAAAAATCTGACATGCACTGGATATAGCAATGCGTCAATTAATTTGAAACAATTCCTAGAACGACAATTAATATGAAACGGAGGGAGTATTTTTTGTCCCTTTTACGGGTCTATGCTCTTATTTTTCATTCCTTTTAGGGGTCTCGGGCAGTCCACGACATCAACGAGGCTGCCCGAGACCCCTAAAAAGAACGAAAAATAAGAGTACAGACCCGTAAAAGGGACAAGAAATAGTACAGACCCCCAAACAATACTTTTGAAATAGTGCGGACCCTATAACTTCTCGTCCGAAACTAATAACTCATTATGGCCATTTTCTTGTTCTCGGTCCTTTTCCCTAGGGGTTAGTACATTTCTGCTATTTTTCAAATTTCGAGATAAGAGTGGAGACTGATGCTATCCTTTATACCATGTTAAAATAAGAACGAGGAAAAAAATTTGAACCAAGACGAGTTCCGGACGAGAAGTTATGGCCATTATTGAATTTACGGCACGAGTTTTATGCGAATTTTTAAAATTTCGAGCTCAAGTGTGGAGACTGATACTATCCGTTAGACCATGTTAAAATAAGAATGAGGAAAAAAATTTGAACCAAAACGAGTTCCGAACAAGTAGTTTCCCCAAGGGTTGTACACGAGTTTTTTTCCCGAGTAAATCGCATATATAGGGTCCGTACTATTTCAAAAGTATCGTTTGGGGGTCTGCACTATTTCTTGTCCCTTTTACGGGGCTGTACTCTTATTTTTCATTCCTTTTAGGGGTCTCGGGCTGCCCCACTAATGACGTGGACTGCCCGAGACCCCTAAAAGGGACGAAAAATAAGAGTATAGACCCGTAAAAGGGACAGAAAATAGTACAGGCCCCCAAACGATATTTTTTAAATAGTACGGACCCTATATATGCTACCCGAATCAATTGTATGATTAGTACTCATCATAATTTTTTAAGAAAAAACTTGTCTTCGAAATATATCATTCAGTAATATTTATACATAATAATATGCGGGACTAGGGCTGGCGCCTGTGTATACCTATTCTTTTTTTTTGAAGAAGAGTGCAACTTTCATTCACTGAAAGGAGGGAGATTCCCTCTCTATGATGTTACAAAATTCACTGGGTTGAGCAACTCCCAGGCAAAAAACGCAGTGTTTAGTAGCATATTTGGCGAGACAATCTGCCGCGCTGTTAGCACTCCTAAACACATGCTTTACCTTACAATTCAAAAAACTACGAACTAGGTGCCTAATATCAGCGATTAAAGCCTCCAATTCCCATACTGGGAGAGCATGCTCCTCAGCATTATTTATCTCGCGCACAGCCAAAAGAGAGTCAGATTCCACCTGGATTTGTGAGCAACCCAATCGTAAGGCCATGTCAATTCCGAGCCGAATGCTCCATGCTTCAGCAGCCAGAACAGAGCCACATTTCTTTTTTGATGTTAGAGTCTCCACAACCCTTCCTGCATGGTCCCTGATAACGATCCCAATGCCTGCTGTTGTAGAACCCTTTTCCATTGTTGCATCGCAGTTCACCTTAAACCATCCTTGGTTGGGAGGTGTCCACTGTTTTGTCTCCACACACACATCTGGGCTTTCCACAAGTGGCGTTTGTCGCTGCCGAGGCAGTTGGACAGACAAACGATGTGCCCTTAATGTTACTCTTTCTGGGTGGATGTGATCATTCCCCAGAGTAGCATTGTTTCTATCCTTCCATATTTCCCAGCAGGTATTCGCAGCAAGTAGAAGTAGGTCTGGTTTAGAACGACCCCAGTTCTGCATCAGTTCGCACCACCACATTTTGAAGCCCTGAAAGCCAATCTCCTGAGGTCGTAAGCCAAGCATGCTTTTAAACCATGCAGCCCGTGAGTGATGACAAAAGAAGATTGTATGTTCAAGCATTTCCTCATGCTAAAGACAAATTGTACACTTTGTGTCCTGTACAATTTTCCTCTTAGCGAGAGCTTCCAGCGTGGGGAGAGCATCATTTAGGGCCCTCCACATAAAGTTTTTCACCTTGGGTACCAAGTCCAATCCCCAAAGTTGTTCCCAGTTCACCTGGGGTGAGGATGACGACGCTCTTGTCATGTTTGCTATCCTAAGCTTATCAGCCGTGAGGGTACCATAGCCACCGTTTACCGTGTACTCTCCACGTTTATCATTGTGCCAAACCAATCTATCTTCCTTTTCTGTAAATGGCACAGGAATCCCAAGTATGTGTTCAACATCGTACATCGAGAAAAGTGTCTTCAACAGCTCCTCATCCCATCCTCATATGTCAGAGTGCATTAGTTAATGCACCCATGTGAGTGTGCATCCCTCCGGCTTTAGTGTTGTTGGCCGAAACCCAGGGATGGAGGGAATCCAAGCGTCATCCCAGATCCGAATCGAGCGACCAGACTGCACATTCCACCTCATACCTTTGGTAATTAGATCTTTGCATCAAAAAAAACTCCTCCATGCCCATGATGGAGAGCCTCCAATCTTGCTGTTCTGGAAAGTATCATTGGGAAAGTAAATTCCTTTAAGAACCCTTGCCTGCAGAGCGTCTGGTTTCGTTAGTAGTCTCCACACTTGTCTCGTGAGAAGCGCTTGGTCAAAAAGTTTGAGATCCTTGAAACCCATTCCGCCCAGCCCTTTAGGCAGTGTAAGCATGTCCCACTTGACCCAGTGTACTCCACGGTCCTCCTTGTTGTAACGCCACCAAAATTGCCTAACTTTCTTGTTGAAATCCTTGACGAATTTGGCTGGCATTTGAAAACACGACATCGCGTAGGTAGGTATCGCTGTGACCACTGACTTTAGTAGAATCTCTCTACCCACTTGTGTTAGATACATTTGTTTCCACGCCATAGTCTTCTTGTGAACTCGGTGCAACAAGTATTTCATTACCTCAAAACGAGATCTCCCCCAAGAGGTGGGAAGACCTAGGTACATCTCTTGCGCATGTGCTGCCCTGATCCCCATTTCCTCAACGATCGCTTGTCTTATGTGCCCTGGGGTGTTCTTGCTAAAAACAATGCTCGACTTGGACATATTAATTATTTGGCCCGAAGCCTGGTAATAATCCTGTAGGATATGTTTCAGGACCTTTGCCTCAGCAACGCAAGCTTTGCTAAAAAGTAGTAAATCATCAGCGAAGATGATGTGGGAGATGGCCGGGCAAGAAGCCTTTATTTGGTATCCATCAATTTCCCCATCACTCTTTGCATTGGCAATCATTTTCGAGAGCACTTCCTGGACCAATATGAAGAGATAAGGGGACAAAGGGTCTCCCTGTCTTAGACCTTTCGATGGGAAGAATTTTTCAGACCTCGCGCCATTGATCAATACAGAGTAGCTGACCGAGGTAACGACCTGCATAGTCCATGAGATCCACTGCTCACAGAACCCCAATTCCTGAGTGCCTTTTGCAAAAATCACCAATCCACCCGGTCGTATGCCTTACTCATGTCGATCTTGATTGCCATGTTGAACTTTGTCTTCGATTTTGCTAATCTCAGGCCATGGTAAGCCTCATGGGCAATGATAATGTCATCTTGTATAGCTCTTCCTGGTACGAAAGCAGCTTGTTCCTCCGAGATCAACTGCCCAAGAATCGGCTTTAGTCTATTCAACATGACTTTCGAGATGACTTTGTAACAAAAATTACATAGACTGATGGGCCTATATTGGGCGATTGTAGTGGGGCTTTGTTCCTTAGGCAGTAGACAAATAACAGTTTCATTTAGCTCTTTCAGCAGGTAACCGCTCTCAAAGAAACTTAGGACAACTTCCGTTAGTTCATCTCCCACAGTGCTCCACCATTGGTGATAAAAGACACCGGAGAATCCGTCAGGGCCGGGTGCCTTGAGCCTGTCCTGTTGAAATGCGGCTCTTTTGATCTCCTCCCTTGTCACAGGCCTTACCAGACCCTCGTTCATTTCCATCGATACACGCCTTTGAAGGGCCATGTTGACCCGTTGTGAGTTGGGTGTTCTTGGTCCCTGTTGAAACAACTCCCTATAATATCCCCTTATGTGATCTTCAAGCTCGTCCTCCTCTTTAATCCATTTCCCTTCAGCATTCTTGAGTTGGATAATCTGGTTTGCCTGCCGTCGTTGGATTGTTGAGAGGTGGAAAAACTTGGTATTTTTGTCCCCTTCTCGCAACCATTTCATGCGTGACCGTTGCAGCCAATGCTTTTCCTCCCTTCGTCACAACTGTTCCAGTTGTTGTCAAAGCTCGTTTTCTTTTTGTTGGACCTTTGGTGTATAATTCAGATCGTGCAGAGCCTCCAGTTGCAGGATCAGTTCTTCAATAGTCTTGCCTGGATGATTTGGATTTTGCTTCTGCCATCTCCCCAACAGGGAGCTACTAAGCTTGAGCTTTTTCCGCATTCTGAACATCTTTGAGCCCCTGAAGTGGCAGTTCCATTCTTTCGATATCAGTTGTTTGCACTCAGTGACTTCAAGCCATTGGTATTCGAATTTAAAGTTGTTGCGCCTCTTTTTTGACCATACCCTCAGCTTCAGAACCAGTGGCCGGTGGTCTGAGCCAAGTAAGGCTTCGTGCATGATCTGTGACTTATCAAAAAGGGTCCTCCATTCAAGGTTGCATAGTGCTCTATCAAGACGAACACGAACATTTTCCTCCCCTGTCTGCCTGTTCGTCCATGTGAATCCATTCCCATGGAAACCAAGGTCCATTAGGTTGAGATTGTTCTGAAGATCCTTCATGAGCATACACTGTGATCTTGACGCTGGTCGTCCTCCACTTTTGTCTAGCTCGTCACCGATCAGGTTGAAGTCACCCATAATGAGCCACGGGCTCTCATCAGCTCTCCTAAGAGAATGCAAAATCTCCAAAAAGAATCTTCTATTCTTTCGTCTTGGTTCGCCGTACACGAACGTAACGTGCCAGATATCCTGGCACTACTCCGCCCTAGACTGCGACATCAATATATACAATAGACCTAGTCACAGCAAAAAAAAAAATTTAAAGAAAGACTCATTAGAGACTATATATATATATAGCGGCGTAAATGAATATAAAATAAGACTGCATATATGAAAGGTTTGTCGGATCATTCATCAAGTGCAAAAACTTAACAAAGTATATGTAACTTTTTTGTGGATGCTAACTGAACAAGTGCCTAGAGAACATGATACATTTGCGTACCTTGCTGTTGAGATAGAGGAAATTAGAAGTAATCTTTGCGGCCAGAGAAGAGAAGACAAGACAAGACAAGAAAGAAATGTGTAGGTGATTTTATTTTGGAGTGAGTAGTTGTTGATTGAAGGGTTTTTATTTGTATTGCAGGGTTTCTTTCCAAATCAAGTAAGGAGCGGCTCTATTAAGCTAGCTACTGCTGCTCTAAGTGGCATTACGTTTCTCATGAAATGGCGTTACTTTTGCGGTATATATGATTAGGAGGCCTGGTAAACATGGGCTGCCTAACTAGCTTGTTTTTTAGTATTGGGCTTTTTCACTTCAGCCTGTGGTTTTACATACCACAAATGAAATATCGGACAATATTAATTGGTGATGATACTCATTAGGGAGAAGCGTCTTTTGAATGAAACCTTGGCTGCCCAATCCGTCACATGGCTATTCCATTTTTTTTTTCTCATCCGGTATCACACGATGCATGCATGTTTTTTTTTTTTTTCAAAAAAAGTTACTGATTTTATGCAATCATGACGCTCGTTTCGTGAACTTTCAATCAATGAAATGAAATTCAGTTTTTTTTTGTATAGAAATATTTAGGTTGAGGGGAGGCTCCTCCAGTTCAGGGCCAGGACAAACCACCGGGCTCAGCAAGCGCTTACAGTGGTATTTACAGATTACCCATCAAGAGGGACGGTCGGTGGGGTTCGAACTCTCAACTTAATGGGAGTGCTTACTGAACCTCAACCAACTAAGCCAACCCTCGTTGGCAATGAAATTCAGTTTTTTTAGGTATATTTGGTACCCATCATATCCTCTCTCTTCTTTTTTCCAAACAATTGAATACCTAGAATGGATCTTGAACAAGATATCTTATCTTATGAGGTGGCATGTTGCCCGAAGTTGATGAAGGAACAATAACATGAAACTAAGAAGCTTCCGCGCAAACGCCTACAAGCTTAAGTTTTAAAATAGAGATTTGCACCATTATAAGTGTTCATGTTAGTACAAGACAATCCTCAATATCTAGTCAATGATCTGATAAACCTTAGCCTACGACCTAATAGTGTTAGATTACAAACACATCACTTGTATCTTATGTATTCTTTATAAGTGTAAACTTGTTTCAGTATATAATTGACATACAGGTTACGCATTGAGCAGGCCTTTTATAATTTCATTTTATAATTCTATATGGTAGCGGAGCTAGTCGCTTGACCGCGCCAACTCAACATCTAGCAGTCTGTTTTCCCTTTCATCATGTCCATTGATATTGCACCTACTGGTTCCTTAATTGATACCGACACCAGAAATGATACTGGTTCCTCAACAACTTGTTCTGCTTATACGTCCATTCCTGCCATCCAAGACAATATCCAGCCTTAACCAATTCCCATCATTCTGTGTCTATCCAATTATCTCACACTATTTATGTTTTTTTTAGGGCTCAAATGGAGCCCTATCTAACCGGATAGAGCGTCTTAGGATATGTCATCGGCTGTTCCCCTTGTCGACCTTCCACTCTCATTGGTAAAGATGGTGTTCTTCGATTGATCTGGCTTATGCTCGTTGGATTCAACATGATCGAGCTATTCTCAGCAGTAATAATTCCTCCCTCTCTATTGAAGCGTTCCCGAATGTTGTAGGCAAACATGCCTCCAAAGAGGCTTTGGATGCCCTGAAATCTTCTCTTGCCTCTCCTAATCAAGTACGTTGCATGGCAATCTATACAGCCCTTCAGTAGATTTCTCAAAATCCAGATGAACAGGTGTTACAATATATGAATCGTGCCAAACAATTTTGTAATGAACTTGCAACTGGTAGTCAAGCCCTCTCTCCTCTCAACTTTCAGATTAGACTCATTAGAGGACTTCATCCCGACTTAAAAACTCTTGCTACGACTATCACAGCTCGACTAGAGCCATTCACTTTCTCTAAATTTTAGTGTGCCCTCATGAGTTATGAATTTCTTAATCATGGCCTTGTCAAGTCACTTTCTCTTGAACAGTCCACCCCTACTGATCCTACCTCTAAGGATACTCTTGTTCTGCTTCCACCTTCTATCAATATTGCTCATCGCCAGCAATTTCCTATTTCATCTCGTGGTGGTCGAGGCTGACGAGGCTACGACAGAAATAACCATAGTGGCTCCTCTCGGTAGTACAATGATTCTCGATCCTTTAAAGGCCCAAACAAACAATAACCGGCCATGGTGTCAACTTTGCAATCGGATGGGACACACTCTCATACCTGCTATCAACGCTATGGTACCTCTACTCCTTCGGTATACATTGTCACTAATCCTTACTCTGTTCATCAATGGATTCTAGATACAAGAGCCAGTCATCATGTCACCCCTGATCATCATAGTATTCAGCCATATCCTGAGTACACTGGGAATGATACGATTCAAGTTGGCAATGGTCATGATCTCTCCATCTAAGGTGTTGGTAACTCTCATCTCTCTTCTTCCTCTCGTCCTTTGCTTTTTAAAAAAATGTTCTTCATATCCCTGAGATCACTAAATCTCTCTTTTATGTTCAGCAATTTACCCCGTGATAATAACGTCTTCTTCGAATTTCATCTTGATTTTTTTTTTTGCCAAGGACCGAACCACCAAGATTTCCCTCATTACAGGCGCGAGTAGCAATGGTTTGTATGTCTTCTCTTTGCAACCTGCAACATCCTCTTCCTTTGCACTGTCGGTTGTCCAAGGTTAGAGAAGATATATGGCACAGGCATCTTAGGCATCCACACCCTCAAGTCCAACATTACCTTTCCTAGCATTTTTTTATTCCTCTAGCAGGTAGTTCTTTCTCTCAATCTTGTCTTGCATGTCCTTTAGACAAATCAACCCCATTTACATTTACCTTTGGTTCTTATTTTCAGTGATATTTTGGTACCTTTCCCTAATTTTAGTACTGATGGATGCAAATATTACTGTTTTTGTAGATGATTTGATACGAGCAAGCCAATTCCAAGTGGAACTCAAGATCGTGATGGCGCCATTAGCTTGCCTCAAGGACCAGTCACGAGGGCAGGGGTTGAAGAAGATAAAGAATCACATGTTACGTTATGCTCAAGCTTGGGTCAATCGGGAGTTGCAAGAAGATAAGTTGGACAAGTTCGGGAATGAATTTAAAGAGATTCCTAAGTTTGTGAGCATTTTAAAGGATTCAAGTCAAAAGTAGCCGTTTTTACCGTTCAACCCGAAAATTACTGTTCTCGCCGGAAATCACTATTCACTACCGGAAATTACTATTCACCGCCGGCGTTTACTGTTCAATTTCAGGCTGGAAAACCACTTTGGAGCTGGAGATTCCCACTATTCAGATTGAGTGGACTTTCATCATTTGGTTTGTTGGTGTGCACTAAAGAAAACAAAAGAAAAAGAAAGCTAAATCATTTTGTTTTATGCTTTGCATTTTAAATTCAATCCTTTGCTTTTTGGCTTCTATAAAAGCCAACCATGTATCAAGTTTGTAGGCAGATTATAGATGAAATTTGAGTGATTTTAAGGAAGCTAAATGCTCTCCTTTGGTGTGCTTCTTGATTGAGGGATTCAGTCAAAAACAAGAGAGGGATTCTCTTGACTTTACTCTTTAGGATTGATTTTTTTCTTATCAAGTGTTATTACTTGTGGTGATTAATCAACTCCTTGTATTCCTCATTATTTGTTGCCTAATCCTTTGAGTTTAGGAGGTGAAGAATAGGAATACTAAACCCTAGCTTGATTGGAGATTGGAGGTCTTGGGATCAATTAGTTGCAGAGGTGAACCTAGTGGAATTCTAGGGTTGTTGCTGCATCATGATTATAGCAAATATATTTAGTTTTACTCGATTAAGGCGCAAGTCCGATGTTTATAATGTGTTTTCTCTTTTTCAAGCTCGAGTTGAACGCCACTTTAACACCAAATCAAATCAATACGAACTGATTGGGGAGGAGAGTATAGGTCTTTAAGTAAATTTTTCACACAACAAGGTATTCAACACAAAGTCATGTGTCCACATACACATGAACAAAACGGTTTAATTGAGCATCGACACAAGCACATAGTCGAAACTGGTTTGACCTTGCTGGCCACGGGATAGTTACCTTTGTCCTATTGGACCATTGCTTTTAAAGTTGCCGTCTTCCTCATAAATCATTTACCAACAAAAGTTTTGAATAACAAGTCTCCATATGAGGTCACTAATTCTCACAAGCCAGGTTATACCTTTCTCCTAGTATTTGGTTGTCTTTGTTACCCACACTTACAGCCCTACAACACTCACAAACTCTCTTTTACGTCCACACCATGTGTTTTTTTCTCTTTTATGTCCACACCATGTGTTTTTGTAAGATATAGTCTAATGCATCATGGCTATAAGTGCTTGGATTTTAACTACAAAATGTATGTATATTGCAAGACACATACGGTTCTTTGAAGATATTTTTACCTTTAACAAATTGAAGCCTACTCAAACTCCATCACCTCTCTCCAAATATGGGTGTCTGTGCCACTATCTGTTTACTTTTCGGATACTGGTTCAGTATAGAATTCCAGAGGTATAAAGTCTTCTTTCGATGTGCCTTCACTTTCTTTTTCTCTCACCCCTGCACCACTCCCATACCCACATGTTCCCTCGGCACCACCATAAACACCAGCCAACCATCCCTCTCTAACATCCTCTCATGTCACTCCCTATATTGTCTCCCATTGTTAGCTGACTTTCTCCGATACAGGCCTCCAACTCAGTTCACCAAACTTTTCTACCACACCTAGTCCAACCCCTACTCTAGAACCACAACCTCGTCAAATGACTCTTCGCCTAACCCTAAGCCTATCCAATGTTATTCCCCGCCTAATTTTCTCACTCAAAAGGCCGAGGTGCCAACATCCGAACCAACTTCGTACTCTGACACTTCAAGGTACAAAGAACAGGATGATGCTATGCAGGATGGGATTAATGTCCTGCTTAGCAATCAAACCTGGACACAAGTTCCTTTCCAACCTTCTATGAATATAGGTTGATGAATGAGTGAAAAACATAGGCTGGCTTGGTAGTAAATGGGTTTACAGGATCAAGAGGAAAGCTAATGGTGACATTGAAAGATACAAAGCGTGCCTAGTCGCGAAGGGCTTCCATCAACGTCATGGCATTGACTATAAAGAAGTTTTTAGTCTAGTTGTCAAACCTGTAACAATTTGTGTTGTGATAAGTTATGCTCTGTCTAATCACTGGCAGGTACACCAACTCGATGTGAAGAATGTATTCCTTTATGGAACAATTAATGAAGATGTCTACATAGCTCAACCGCAAGGGTTTATTGCCCAGGATAAACCAACTCATGTGTGTAAGCTTCTGAAGTCTCTCTACGGACTGAAGCAAGCACCCAAAGTGTGGTACAAATGCCTTAGTGACTATTTAATTGCTTATGGCTTTCATATTTCTCGATCAAATACTTCTCTCTTTATTTATAGCCATAGATCAATCCTGGTTTATGCTCTGGTATATGTCAATGGTATTCTCTTAATAGGCAACAACGCATCCTTTGTTAACACTCTGATAGCATGACTTGGTACTGAATTTTCTATTAGAAGTTTGAGGAGGCTCAACTATTTTTTTGGTGTCGAAGTTCAGTACACTGCTAAAGGCATCTTTCTCTCCCAGCGCAAATACATTAATGATCTGCCGCACACTGCAGGGATGCATGATTTCAAGGAGTTACAAACTCTTGCCTCTACATCAACAAAGTTACAAAAGCACAATGGCAAAGCTTTCCATGATCGAACCCTTTTCCACAAACTGGTGGGCTTTCTATAATACATGGATATCACTCGGCATGATATTAGGTATATTGTTGGCAAAGTGAGCCAATATATGCATCAACCAATAGAGGAGCACTTCATGGCAGTCAAACACATCTCGCGTTACCTCAAGCACACGAATTCTCATGCCCTCCTAATGACACCAAGCAACACAACTCACCTCTCGGTTTATACGAATGCCGATTGGGGGTCGCAACCTTGATGACCGCAAATCAACAACATGATACTTAGTGTTTCTAGGCTCTAATCTTACCTCTTGGGCATCTCGCAAGCAACGAACCGTAGCACGATCCTCTACCGAGGTAGAGTACAAAGCACTTGCAGATGGCAGTGCATAACTGATTTGGATTGAGTCTCTGTTGCAGGAGCATGGCATCAAAACGCCAGTTCCTAATCTTTGGCGTGATAATGCTGGTGCAATATATCAGTGTCGAAACCCGGTTCAGCACTCTCGCTCTAAGCATGTTGACTTGGACTACCATTTTGTTCGTGAACGAGGCAATCACAAGCAACTCCAAGTTCAATTTCTTAATAGTGGAAGCCAGTTTGCTGGTATACTAACCAAAGCTCTTCCCTCACGGCGATTTCATCTTCTCAGGTTTAATTTTGAGGGGGGGGGGGGTGCAGGGAATGTTAGCACAAGATAATCCTCAACAGGATAATACCGAGTCAAAAATCTGATAAACCTGGATTAAATTACAAATCAATCACTTATATCTTATTTATACTGTCAAGGTCAACAAAGTGAACTTTGTTTTAGTATATAATTGACATTGTGGCTGTCATTGAGTAGGCCTTTTATAATCTTATTCTATAATTCTATAGTTTACTAAACCTAGAAATTTATCTATCATGGTCCTAAATTGGGAGAGCCTTTTCTCAACCTAATTTTTTTTACAAAAAATAGAGGTTTGCACCACCCAAGTAATTGTTAGGTATGACTAGGTCAAGTTTGTTAGTAGTTTTGTTAATAAAGTCCTAGTCATTAGGAGTCAAGTAGTTAGAATCATTTGATTATATTTTGAATCAGTCAGTAACAGATACCATGAGCTGTGCGTGGACTATTACTAGTTTTCATATCTATGTAAAGGCTATAAAAGCCTGATGCCATTCAATAAACATGCAGAGTATTCTTTCACATTTTTATATATGTGTTTAAGAACCTTTCAAATCTGGTAGCGGAGCCACATACATTGAAAGAAAGGCCTACTTGTGAGTAAGAGAGTGAAACACTATGTGTGTAAAGTGAGTAAGTGAAACACTGCGTGTGTAAGAAAAATTTTTAGGATGGCTGAAACTAACAGCTTTGCACAAGCGTGCATTCCCAAATTTGATGGGGATTATGATCATTGGAGTTTGGTCATGGAGAATTTCCTTAAATCAAAAGAGTATTGGAGTGTTGTCCAAGGAGGTTTTACAGAACCAGCCAACGAAGACGCATTGACACCAGCCCAACGGAAGACCTTAGAAGAAACAAGGTTGAAGGATTTGAAGGCCAAGAATTATCTTTTCAGTTCCATTGACAAGACCATTTTGAAGACAATTGTGCAAAAGCACACAGCCAAACAATTGTGGGATTCGATGAAGGTTAAGCACCAAGGCAATGCTCGGGTGCAGGGTGCTCAGCTTCGGACCCTTCGCAGAGATTTTGAGCTATTGGAGATGAGGCCGGGAGAACTAGTAAGTGAATACATTGGGCGAGTAATGGTGGTGTCTAATAACATGCGAAACTATGGAGAAGATATGCCAGATGTCAAGATTGATGAGAAGATTCTACGTACTCTCACAGAGAAATTCAATTACACTGTATGCTCAATAAAGGAGTCAAAGGACATTGATTGCATGACAGTTGATGAATTACAGAGTTCACTACAAGTCCATGAACAGAAGTTTCGAAAGAATGGGGGAGAGGAGCATGCATTAAAGGTTAGCTATGATGACAGAGGAAGCAGAGGTAGAGGAGCTGCAACTAGAGGCCGAGGGAGAGGAAGAGGAAGACAATTTAACAAAGCCACCGTGGAATGTTATAACTGTCACCAACTAGGTCATTTTTCATATGAATGCTCTAGTAGGGACAAGAAAGCCAACTATGCTGAGGCCGATGAGGATGAAGAGCTTCTTCTAATGGTTGTTACGGAAACTAACAATGCAAAAAGGGAAGAGATGTGGTACTTAGATTCTGGATACAGCAATCACATGTGTGGGAAGAGGCAATGCTTCTCAGATTTTGATAGTACATACAGACATTCGGTGAAGCTGGGCAATAGTACAAGGATGGAAGTGATGGGAAAAGGCAATATCTGACTGGAAGTTAAGGGCACAACTCATGTGATCATGGATGTATATTATATGCTGGATTTAAAAAATAATTTGCTCAGTATCGGCCAACTTCAGGAAAAAGGGATAACCATTCTTATAAAATATGGAGTATGCAGGCTATATCATTCAAGCAAGAGATTGATTATGCAGACATGGATGACTCCTAATAGGATGTTTGCATTGTCGGCTATTGTTGTACCAGGAAATTCTACTTGCCTACAAACAATGATAGAAGATGAATCCCAATTGTGGCATCAAAGATATGCACATCTGAGTTACAAAGGGCTGCAGACATTGAAGCATAAAGATATGGTAAAGGGTATTCCCTCTTTTAAAGCTACAACTAAGTCATGCACTATTTGTTTGGTTGGAAAACAACATAGAGAGGCATTTCTAAAAAGGAGTCCATGGCGTGCTTCCAAGAAATTGTAGCTTGTAACAGTTGCGGCCCAATCGCACCATCCTCTAACAGTAATAGAAGGTACATCTTAACATTCATTGATGATTATAGTAGAAAGATGTGGATTTATTTTTTGGTTGAAAAGTCTGAGGATTTCACAACTTTCAAATACTATAAGACTCTTGTTGAAAATGAATCTGGAGTACCTATATGTTGTTTACGCACTGAAAGGGGAGGAGAATTCACTTCCAATGAGTTCAATAATTTTTGTAAAGAGAATGAAATAGGTAGGCAGCTCACAGCAGCTTACACTCCACAACAGAATGGGGTAGCCGAACGCAAGAATCGAACAATTATGAATATGGTTCGTTGGATGCTATCTGACAAAGAGGTCTCTAAGAGATTCTAGCCTGAGGCTGCAAGGTGGACAACACATGTTCTCAATCGAAGTCCCACATCCGTCGAGAAAGAAAAGACATCAGAGGAGTTATGGAGTAGAGTCAAACCTAATGTAGATTACATTAGAGTCTTTGGATGCTTAGCTCATGTTCACGTACTGGATCAGAAAAGAAAGAAGTTGGATGATAAAAGCTTTCTTTGTGTGCTATTGGGAGTCAGCATTGAGTCGAAAGCATATCAATTGTTTGACCCAGCCACCAAGAAGATTGTGACAAGTCGAGATGTAAGTTTTGAAGAAATGGAATTGGGGACGAACTGCACAAAAAGTAAGACAAGATACATTAGTTTGGGAAGGCTATAATGAAGAGAAAGCTGAAGGATCTGAGGATGAAGAAGAAGCTGAAATTGAAACTAACAATGAAGACCAAGAAGTTGTTGCACCAGCAGCCAATCAAGAAGCATCAAGTGATACATTTTTAACAAACAGATCCTGAAGACCTCCTCCATACCTGCAAGATTATGTGTCAGGCGAAGGTCTTTCAGAAGAAGAAGCTGAGTCCAACAATCTTGTGATGTTTGCTTCTAATGAAGATCCTTGTTCTTTTGAAGAAGCGGCAGTGGAAGAAAATGGAGAAAAGCTATGGACAACGAGATGGAGTCCATCGAGAAGAATGAGACCTGGAGCTTACACAACTACCGGTTGGAGCAAGGAAGATTGGTGTTAAATGGATCTTCAAGACCAAACGAAACGAGAATGGTGAGGTAGACAAGTACAAGGCCCGTTTAGTTGCTAAAGGCTATGCTCAACGGCATGGGATTGACTGTAATGAGGTCTTTGCACCAGTCGCAAGATAGGATACGATCAGGATGATTCTGGCCTTGGCTGCACAAAAAGGTTGGAGTGTGTACCAGTTTGATGTTAAAAGTGATTTTCTTCATGGGGAGTTAGATGAAGATGTATATGTGGAGCAACCGATGGGATATGTTCAAAAAGGTGAAGAGCATGAGGTTTACAAACTTCGAAAGGCACTTTATGGACTAAAACAAGCACCACGTGCTTGGTATAGTAGAATTGAGGCTTACTTTCTCAAAGAAGGCTTTACACGGTGCACTTATGAGCATACTCTCTTTACTAAGTCAGAAAGAGGTAAGGGACTCTTAATTGTCAGTTTGTATGTCGATGATTTGATCTTTACTGGTAATGACTCTTATATGGTTAAGAAGTTTAAGAGCTCTATGAAAGAAGAGTTTGAGATGACAGATCTAGGAAAGATGAAGTACTTCCTTGGTATTGAAATTATCAAAGATTAGAAGGTATTTATCTAAGCCAAAAGAAATATGCTAGTGAGTTGCTGGAGATATTTCACTTGCATAACGGAAATCCAGTTAAGAATCTAATTGTACCGGGTGCTAAATTGTCGAAGGATGTAAGAGGGGCCAAGGTGGATGCAACTTTGTTTAAACAAATGGTTGGCAGTCTCATGTATATTACTGCTACAAGGCCAGACTTAATGTATGTGGCATATTTGTTAAGTAGATACATGGCCAATCCAACAGAGGTGCATTTGCAAGCAACAAAAAGGGTGCTGCGTTATTTGAAGGGTACTGAGTCCTTGGGTTTACTGTACAAGAGAAGTAATACAACAGAATTAATTGCTTATATAGATAGTGATTATGCTGGAGATATTGATGATAGGCAGAGTACGAGTGGTTATGTATTTCTGCATAATGGAGGAGCAGTTTCTTGGGCTTCAAAGAAGCAACCAGTGGTGACACTCTTAACCACATAGGCAGAATTCGTTGCAGCAGCATCTTGTGCTTGTCAGTGTATCTGGATGCAACGGATTTTGCAGTAGCTCGGTACTCCACAGCAACAGCCACAACTATTCTGTGTGACAATAGTTCAACAATTAAATTGTCCAAGAATCCATTTCTACATGGCGAGAGTAAGCATATTGATGTTAGATTCCATTTTCTTAGGGATCTTACAAAGAAATGAATTATGAAGCTGGTTCAATATGACACGAAGGAGCAGGTAGCTGATATAATGACAAAGCCCCTAAAACTTGATATGTTCATGAAGCTAAGAGAAGAACTTGGTGTGTGTAAGGTTCCAGTAAGTTTAAACTGAATGCTACAATGCGTTCTGTGAGTATTCAATTTAAGAGAGGTATTGTTAGGTATGACTAGGTCAAGTTTTGTTAGTAGCTTTGTTATTAAAGTCCTAGTCATCAAGAGTCAAGTAGTTAGAATCATTTGATTATATTTTGAATCAATCAGTAACAGATACCATGAGCTGTGCGTGGACTGTTACTAGTTTTTATATCTATGTAAAGGCTATAAAAGCCCGATGCCATTCAATAAACATGCAGAGTATTCTTTCACATTTTTTATATATGTGTTTAAGAACCTTTCAGTAATAAAAAACACTAGTTATTGTTTAGGAGTCCCGGTTTTCTCTCCGTTTTCTCTCCTCTGTCTAGGGTTCCTTTAGGTTTCCGTAGGCGGCAGGAAAAGGCGGCTAGGGTTCATCCGGATTAGTTTCTCATGATCTGTGAGTGGATTCCATAGTTTTATGGCTTTTCATGTGTGATACGTGTCTTTTTTTTAAGGTTCTCGTTTTGTTTTCTCTTGGTTTTCTGTCTGTTTTTATCTTCGTAGGGTGTCGCCTTGTTATTTGGCTAGGTCTAGGATTGTAGTACCGTGTTCTTTTCAGGGGCAGGGTTTCGTTTTTGTTTTTAGCCTTCTTTCATTTTCAATCTTGGTCGTGTTTCCTCCCTTTGGTGTCTTCTCTTTCATTCTAGTAATGCATTAGTGTGGTGGGGATTGTGTTCTTTCTGGTTAGGGTGTCGTGTTTACCTGTTCGGATCGTTTTTTGTCTCTTGTTGTCTTTGTTTTTGTGTCTATAATCTCATCTGGGTTGTTTATTTGCAAATCTGCTCTCTTCTTTTCTCTGTGGTGTGCAGGTATTGCGTCAGTATCTCGGCCTTGGGCAGGGTTTTGCCTGGTACTTGTTCGATCTTGGGTTCAGGGAGGCAGAGGTGTTTATTCATGGATTCTACATCAGGGGAGGGAAGGGCTCGCCAGGTGGAGCCTGTAGGGACAGATCCTGTTATTGGGAGCGACAGTGAGGAAGAAGTTTTGGAGCTAGAGGATATTGCACCAGAGCAGCAAACTCCGGATCATTGGGGTATTCTGGCTAGGGTTTTGGGTTCCAAGCATGTAAACCCACAAGCGTTTTCCAATCTTTTGGGAAAGCTTTGGAATCCATGCAAGGGTATGGAAGTAGAGCAGGTGGGTCGTAATTTTTTTCTCTTTCAGTTTTTTGCTAAGAGAGATCGACAAGAGGTATTGGAAGCGGAGACTCTGTGGTTTTTTGAGAAGAGAGTGGTGGTTATGAAGGAGATTACTGGGGACGAAGTGCTTACCCAGGTTGATTTAAACGAGATCCCCATCTGGGTTCAACTACATAATATACCATGGAACCAAAGATCCCAGAGCAATGTCATGTCTATCACCTTGAAAGCAGGGACCTTCATCTGCTTTGATGAGAAGGGGGAGAAGGGATGGGGCAGGTTCGTCCGTTTCCGAATCAATATGCATGTGGAAAAACCTATTAGGCGATCAGTATTTATACGTACGGGTCAAGGAACCAAGGTTGAGGTCTCTTTCCGGTACGAAGGCTTGCCCAATTTTTGTTACCTGTGTGGGCGAATAGATCACCTGTTAAAAGATTGTGATCAACGGAGCGAAGAATCAGATGAGGAGGAAAGAACCTGCTACGGGGAATGGTTGAGAGCTTCGCCACGAAAGCCTTTCCGGCTGCGGACCAAGGCTGCTCCTCCCATGACTACTGCAACGCGACCAGAGGTTGTGTGGAAATTGGCTTACCCGTCGAATATGGACAAGGGCAATCAGAATGCACGGATGGAGAAGGACCATCTCACTGCTACTTTAGATCGGGTCTTATGCTTGAACACAGTGGATAGTGTAATCAGCCAAAAGTCGCATTTAGAGAGGGATAATGGTGTGCATCAGGCGTCTGCTGGGAGTGAAGATGGTTTTTTGGAGCTTCTGTCAGTGGCCACGGACAAACCAGCTGATGGTACAGACCAGGAGGAAGCCGGTGGTGAGTTGAGCGCATTAGTTGAGAGGCAAGTAGGAGAGGAAACCCAGCTGATGCAGAAGGACTTTCCAGTTTTTACCATGGGGAGTGAGGGACAGGGGTATGTTCAGGGGGGTAGGCGGGAAGGGTCAAAACAAAAGAGTGGCAATGCAGCTGGACAGCGGCATCAGGGAGCAGTAGAGGTGATGACAAAACAATTTCTAAGAGGGCAAACAGAGGCTGTCACTTTGGGACCTGAGAGTGAGCCAACGAACTGGGGTGAAGGGAGCCAAGTGGCGATCCCAACGGATCTGGAGAACTTTGGGTTGGGACAGACTAGGGACCATTGGAAGCGAATGGCTCGAAAGGGTAGGGAGGCCCAAGCGGGTCGGAAGATTGAAGAACTTGGCAAGAGGAAGGATGGGGGCATGGAGGATGACGAGATGGAATGGGAAGGGGTGGGAAAGAAGGTAAGGAGTTCGGAATTTGTTGAGGCACCAATTCGTCCGGCGGGACAGGCGGAGGCTGCGGAGCAGCCCTGCCAGGCGCAATGAGGATCCTTACCTGGAACTGCCGCGGGCTTGGGAATCCGCAGGTAGAAAGTAATTTGGTCAAGCAATTGTAGCTTGACTCTCCTAACTTGGTCTTCTTATTTGAAACAAGACTGAAGACAAATGAGGTACATCGGTTTAATAATAGGCTTAGATTTCCACATTTGTTGGTAGTAGATTGTGAAGGAGTGGGTAGTGGACGTAGTGGGGGCCTTGCTTTGTTATGGAAGGATGTATGGGAGGTAACACTCTCAAGTATGTCCTTACATCATATTGATGTATTGGTAAGACATGAAAGTAATGGGGAACAACAGTGGCGATTCACAGGTGTCTATGGGTGGCCGGAAGCAAATAATAAGTACCTGATATGGGAACTAATGCGTACTCTTCACACAAAAATGGATCTCCTTTGGCTTCTTATGGGAGATTTTAATGAAGTTCGCTATTCCCATGAGAAGGAAGGTGGTAGGGTTCGTGATTTTCGGTGCATGTCGGCCTTTAATGATGTGATCCATGATTGTGAGCTGGAGGAAGTCGCCTTCATCGGGGATCTGTTTACTTGGGACAATGCACAGGAGGATTAGATAGAGGATTAATGTCGCAGTGTTGGCGAAGTCTGTTTCCGGAGTGCATCATTGTTCATCTACCTCGACACTTTTTTTATCATTCCCCTCTCCTATTGCGCCACAGGAATCGAGTGATTGAAGGGAATGGTAAGAAGCCGAAGCCATTCCGGTTTGAAAAAATGTGGCTGCAGGATGAGAGGTTTGCTGAGGAGGTTGCACAGACATGGGAGCTTTCTGCTATCGGGGCGGCTCCAGGGGAGATAAGTGAGAGGTTAGGCTACTGTGGCACCCGATTATCGCAATGGAATGCATCAGTGTTTGGTTCGGTTAACAAACAACTGAAGCAACATCGTGATAAGTTGCAATCTCTACAAGGGCAACCCCAAACTCAGGATGTAAGGGCTGAGGTTGCTCGGGTGTGTGAACTTATAAATGAGCTGATCAGAAAGGAGGAGATAATGTGGGCTCAATGATCAAGGGCATCTTGGCTCAGGGAAGGTGATCGGAATACCGGTTATTTTCACGGAAAGTAACACAAAGAAAGGCCCGAAATCGCATTAAGAGACTTAAGGACGAGGGTGGGGAGTGGCATTCTAAACGAGATGATGTTGAGTCAATCTTGTTAGATTACTTTCAAGACCTCTATAAATCGGTGGGTAGTCAGGGAGGTGCACAGGTTCTCGACTGTGTGGAGCCGAGGGTGTCGGAATCCATGAATACACATCTCGCCCGGGACTTTACTAAAGCTGAGATTGAACAGGCACTAAAGCAAATGCACCCTACAAAAGCGCCGGGACCTGATGGTATGCCTGCACTCTTTTACCAACAATTCTGGTCAATCATAGGCCCTAGTATTTCTGATATTATTCTTCATTTCCTTAGTAGTGGGGTCAGTTTTGATAATTTTAATTCTACTTTTATAGTTTTAATCCCTAAAATTTCGAGTCCAGAGTCATGTAGTCAATTTCGTCCTATTAGTCTTTGTAATGTTTTCTACAAAATCATTTCTAAAGTTTTGTGTAATCGTCTGAAGACTATTCTTCCACAAGTCATAAGTCCTATTCAAAGTGCCTTTGTTCCTGGTCGTTTAATTACCGATAATTCTCTTCTTGCTTTCGAAATTTTTCACCATATGAGGAAGAAACAGAAAGGAAAAAAAGGGATTATAGGCTTAAAAATGGACATGAGTAAGGCATATGATCGAGTGGACTGGTCTTTTTTGGAGAGTATAATGCAAAAGTTAGGTTTTTGTGAGCGATGGATTGTACTGATCATGAATTGCATTACTTCAGTCTCTCTTTCTATCTTGATTAATGGGGTTCCAAGTGATAGTTTCAGGCCAACACGTGGATTGAGACAAGGAGATCCTCTATCTCCATATCTCTTTCTCCTGTGTACAGAGGGTTTCTCAGCCCTGATATCTGATGCTGAAAGGAGGGGATTAATACATAGAGTGTTAGTAATATGCCCAAAAGCCAATCTATGGATGATTGTATTCATGTACACATATTTGAGGTTATGCCTATATATATGATTATGAGATAATTGCTTGCACATATATATAACCCTAGTGTATATGTATTTGATATGTATATTCTTAAAAGTCCCTAGTCGTTTATTATTATGGTTGGGTTGTAATAATAAAATAAGACTAGCGTATGTTGAGGATTGTATGAGTTACGAATTCTACATACGGGTACAAGATGGGGATCTTGTTGACCGGACCGACCCATATAAGAACGCTACATGGAACGTTATATGTATGTCGATAGCGTTTCTTATAGATGTGATTGTCCTCCGACCTGAGATCGTCAAGGTATCCAACATATGAATCATGTACTTTGATATTATTCCTAGTCATCCGTAACTGGGTGGACATAAGGGTAATCATCGGGTATATGACGAGTATGTAGTGGGTTTTGATTGATCAAGAGGGGATTCGTCCGACCTATATAACGGGTATATTATCGAGTAGGTTTCTTGATAGAGTTGAACTGTTAAATGCATGGCCATGCTCGGATAGGGTGATATGATGATATCACGGGTATCCGTTTTATACAGTTAACTCGAGGATCAAGAAACCGAGATTAGACATATACGAGATTGACGTTTCCATGTCTCGATCTAATCTTGATAATGGGACGATAGGACGATGACATATTCCGAGGCATAGTGAATCAGTTCTGATCTTGTCGTTCGGGTAGCAATGATGTGTTGCTAGACGCCGCTCTTTGTTTATGATTGTAAAATGAGATTTTACAATCATTGCCGGACGTTACAAGTGCCTACAGGGTCACACACATAGAACCGATGATTCGAGCAGATGGTCGAACCGTGGTTGGACCATGGTTGGACCGGGTGTGGTTGGACCGTGGTTGGACCGTGGTTGGACCATGGTTGAACCAGGGCCGGTTTTGGATCAATAATTATTGATCAGACATGAGTGGAGTGTTGTGTGTGTTGTGCTGGAAAGAATGATGGGAGTTGCATTATCTTGTCTAAGATATGGTTTAGTGGGTGATGGGCCAAAGGTGGTAGGCCATTGCTTGCACTACCTTGTGTCTCCACTTGGTTTGAATGATCAGATCATTCACTACCTAAGTGTGGCTTGGCTGGACGTTTTTGCTGCTCTCTTCTCCTCCCTTGAGCTGGTTTTTCAGTCCACACACAAACACCTCCATCTCTTCTTCTTTGTGAAAGAAAGGAAGAGCCCAAAACACACCTTACACACAGCCCCGGTTTTGTTGCTAGCACTTCAGTCCGGGGAGCTCGAAGCTTGTTTCGTGGGACGACTCCAAGCTATCACGGTTCGTGTGGATACCGTAGAGGAGCAGGGCTTCTTCTTGCTCTTACTGATTCTACACAACTATTAGGTGAAAGACCCTAATCTTACAGGTACGCAAAATTTTGTTATACGGTTTACTAGCTTCACATGTGTTCTTGGTTGTTTCCCTTGTCTTCCGCTGCATCTTTTTGCTTCTATATGAATGTCATATAGCTTAGGGAAACTTACATAGAGCCCAGATCGCTCGCACAGCACCCCCAGTTACTCACTTTTTCTTTGCAAATGATTGTCTTCTGTTTGCCAGGGCCAATCACCAGGAGATACAGGTTATGATCCAGACTATCAGAACCTATGAAGAGGCATCTGGCCAGCGTACTAATTTTGATAAGTCGGAATTTTCCTTGAGCCACAATATGAATGAACGGTTTGCTATTCAAATCCAACAGTGGATGGGACTGAAAGTAGTGGATAGATTCCAAAAGTACCTGGGAATGCCTATAGTGATTGACAAGTCAAAGAAAGCAATTTTCAGCTCTTTAAGGGATAGGGTTTGTAAGAAGCTATCACTACAAAAAAAGTGTGCATTTGCGGAGGTTTTTTGTGGAGGTCGCGAAAACCCCCCCTAATGTTGTCAATTTGCGGCGCCTCAATCGACCCCCACAAATTGATGCACATTGCGGGGGTTTTTATTGATTTTACGAGGGGCTTCATTTAACTCCCACAAATTGATTCACATACGGGGGTTGTTGTTGATTTTACGGAGGGTGAGCCCCCGCCATTGTATGTTGGCAAAAAAAAAAAAAAGGAAAAAACCCTTCAATTTGCAGGGGCCAAATCAACCCCCACAAATTGTTTCCCCTTTAAATTGGCCAAAACAATTTGTTTCCCGCACTCATAAGCATCAGCGGGAAAAATTCCCCCATTACTCAAAAACAATCCCAAGACAAAATCCCTAATTCCCACCTGCTCCAAATTATTTCCCCCACTCTCTATCCTAATTCCCTCTTGAGTTAAAAAAAATTCCCTCTCTTTCAAAATCAATTCTCCCCTCTTTCAACCCGATATTTGCATAAAAAATCATATCTCACTATCAAAATCAATCCCCTCTCTCAAAATCATTCTCCCTAAATCTTGCTCGCGTTGTCCGCCTCTGTCGTGTCCCTCTCTGTCGCGTCGCCTTCACCCTCTCCTCAGCGGCTTCGTGAGCGCCGGCAACGGCTGAGTTTGTCGACGGTCCATTGCAAGCTTTGAAGCTCTCCTCCTCTCACTCTAGACCACGCTTTCTCTCTCTTTATGTGTTGTGTTTGATGTTCAATTGGTTTTATTTATGGTTAGGTGTGGTTTTAGGGGAATATGGTCGTCTGCTGCATCGAGGAGGAGTCAATGGTGGAGGCTCGGCTAGCGTGCGACGGGTTGCAGAGGTTGTTGAGTCGCTGCCTCCATCTTCTGCCAGTAAGCCACGGTTCTCTTCCCTCTCTTCTTTGTGATTCTTTATCCGGATTAGCCTCGGGTCTTGGTCGCCGATTGGAACTTTAACCCTGTCGGGTCTCTCTGTTGGTGTTTTGTGCAGGTCGACTGTGGGTTGTTGTTTCGGCAGGATCGGGTCTGCACTGTTGCTGTGGTGGCCGGGTTGTGTTGTTCCGGCAGTGTGTTCGTCAAAGCCGAGGCGGGTTTTTGGTTCCAGGGAGTGCTGTTGCAAGACTCGGATTTCATCCTCTGGTAAGCTAAGCGACCTTAACAACATGTTTTCGATTCTGTGGTTCTATGGGCATTGTGTTAATTGTTTTGGGTGTTGATCTGTGGATTTCGGGGTTGGATCTGAAGTGTTGGTGTCGTTCCTCTGCCCTGCTCTCTTCCCTGCTCTCTCCTCCTCTGCTGCTCGATTAATGGCGCAACGTAAACGCAAGCCAGGAGATGAAGAAGAGGACCTTAACAACATGTTTAAGATATTATGATTATAATTGTTGATCTCTCCTACAGTTAATCTTTGGGGCGGCCTCAAGGTTTGAACACAAGCCTTTTGATTTTAGTGTGGTTAATGCCTGTCTGGGTGTGATAAAAACCTTACTGTTGAATTCTTTATTGAATTGGAAACAACTGGAGCTCTTATTTGCATTTTTTTAATATATTGTTGCACGCTAGATGCACACTAGATTCTATAATCTTTCACTTTAATATATCTTGGTGTAGTTTAAGGATGTGGCTCTTAGACTTACACTTTGTTAGTGTACTACCATGGAAGAAGGCATCCACACTTGGGTTATGTGGGATGGAGTAGGCAAGGTGCCAGTAATGTTTAGATTCTGCTTGGGGAATGGCACTCGGAAGTAGCTAGTGTACATGTGTAGATGGGTGTGTTTCTTTCTTCCTTGTGTACTAACTATTGTCTGGGGGATCGCAGCCACAACATTGACAAGCTGGCATCTTTTGGTTACGTTCTGTTCTCTTCATGTCGCACTGTGGATGAAATTATTTGAACACAAGCCTTTTGATTCAAGAGCCGTGATGGGATTTGGCATATTGAATGGGATCTCCATTGGACTTTTAAATCTTAGCTTGGGTTTCAATTCTGTTGGTTTCTACCAGGTAAAGTTCACTCCTTCGAGCTTAATATGCTTTCAATCCCAATTAGTGCACTTCATTGTCAACCAATGACCCTGACATGCGATTCTTTTAGAGCCTTTTACTGGGCCTTCATGTTTCAGGGGATGTGAAATTATATCCTTGAGTGCTTGTTTATAATTAAATGACTGATTGTTTCGTGCTTGCTCTTCATGTACTCCAGCTGATCATATGCTCAGAACTGTAAATAGGTTGACTTTTGGCAGCTCTATGTCTTGATCTATTATCTGTTTCCAGCTTTTGTTTTAGGTAATGGTTTCTTGTCCTTTTTTCTGTTGTGTTGACTATGTTTGTTTACTGAATATTGGATGCTAACATTCTGTTGTGAAGTTTTTACTAGTTTGGCGTCTAAAAAATGAAGTTTCCTTTCTCATTTCAGATGACTAAATTGGCAATCATTCCATGTATTGTTCTTTTGGAGACACTTTTCTTCAGAAAACAATTCAGGTCAGTTCTAATCATGCTTCCATGGAATTCTTTGATTGATTGAGCATATGTGAATTAGAATAAGTTAAACAGTACTAAGTTGTACCCATAATATTATACTTGCTGTTTTATGTAATTTGTCTCACCTGCAGTGTGCTAATCAATTGATGTAAATTGAGTAAATGATTTTTTCATGTTTTTCTGTTCAGCAAGTGATTTCCATTACTGTGTTTAAATAGGATGTTTACAGTCCTCTGTTAGGAATTTACAAAATAACCAAAATTTTATTCTGAAATTAGGCCTATATGGCGCTCCCATTTGTGGAATTTTGCACCAAGCTTTTGTCTGGGCAGTGTTACTCTTGAACTTCTTTTATAAACTGTAGGCAGCCATTTTTTGCTATATACCTGATTCCAGAACAAAAGTTAACAAAAGAAGAGTTGGCTTCTTTGTGGCGACTCTACATTCTCAGGAACTTTTTGTGCTTCACATAACTAGTTCATTCGTCATGCTCTATTCATACACCTTGGATATGTTTGATGGTTGCTTTCTTTGCCCTTCACACCTTGTATTTTTTTTCTTATTGGAAATCTTGTGTGGCTTTTTCTCATTTTAAGATGTCTTATTTGCAGTTAAATCACTGAAGGATGAAAAGGAAATGGAGTTCCCGTTAGTGATTTGAAACTTGTTTTAGGACAGCCAGGGTAATTTTTCCTTCAACTCTCAATTTTGTAATTAGTGGAGGCCTGAGCTAAACTATGCCTCATATTCAATCTTGTAATACTTTTATTGGAATTCTGGGTGATTTCAATGTAAATAATTTTGAATTATTAATAAAGTTTATTTATTGTCAATTGTGTTATTTTTAGTATTGCAAACAAAGAAAAGGAAATCTAAATATAAATGTTTAAATACTAATTTTTTTGGGAAAGATTGTGGGGGTCAAAAACCTCCGCAATTTTTTTTTGAGAGCGCTATTCAAATAACGGAGGTCGTGAACGCCGCAATTCGATGGAAGTTAACCTCCGCAATTGCAATTTTTTTTTGGGAATGTGTCATATTGCGGGGGTTGGAGCTCAATTTGTGGGGGTTAAGGTGCCATGGTATGCATCAATATCTTGTGAATTTGCGGGGGTTGGAGGTCATATTGCGGCGGGCGACATAACCCCCGCAAATTAATTTTTCAATTTGCGGAGGGTGCAGCAGAGGTCACCTTAACGACCCCCGCAAATTGTTTGTGGGAGTGGTACCAGCGGGGGTTTTTGAAACCTCCGTAAATTGCAGCAAAATCAATTTGCGGGGGTCAAAACCTCCGCAAAATGTTCAAAAAAACCTCCGCAAATAACAACTTTTTTTGTAGTGTATCGGGATGGAAGGAGAAGACATTATCCAGTGCGGGGAAGGAAGTACTCCTCAAATCGGTGGTCCAAAGCATACTTACCTTCATGATGAGTTGTTTCCTAATTCCCCAAGGTATATGTGAGGACATGGAGATAGCAATGAGAAAGTTCTGGTGGGGACATGCCGAGTATCGGAATGGTATTTGTTGGGTAGCGTGGAATAAGATCTGCCGAGCAAAGAAATATGGGGGCCTTGGATTGCCGCGTCTTTGCAATTTCAATGAAGCTATGTTAGCTAAACAGGCGTGGTGCCTAATCCATCACCCTGAGTCACTTCTTGCTCAAGTACTTAAGGCGAAGTATTATAGGAGGACAAATTTTTTACAAGCAAAGGTGGGAGGCATACCTAGCTACACATGGCGTAGTATTTTGAAGGGCTGGGAGTTAATTATGCAGGGTTCATCCTGGGTCATTGGGAATGGGGAGAATGTGTGAGTATGGCAGGATAGATGGCTAGAGGATGGGGTTTCTCCCCATCCAAACTCTGATGCTCTGGTTGTGGATCCCGAGATGATAGTGGCGGAGCTTATAGACCTGGACACTGGTCAATGGAATAAGCAGGCCATTGACGCAACCTTTGATAGCTGTACTACGGACAGGATTATCAATTTCCTGTTGAGCCACAGACTACCTGCTGACAAGCTTTCCTGGGTGCATACCAGAGATGGTAATTACAGTGTACGTAGTGGTTATTATATCTCTATGCAGGATGATGTGGATGTACAGTAAGCTCAGTGGTAGACGTTGCTCTGGAATTTATCCATCACGCCTAAGGTACGTGTATTCATGTGGAGGCTATGTCATGATGCATTGGCTACAAGACGCAATTTATTATATAGGCAAGTGGTGTCGGATGACACCTGCCCTATGTGCAATAGCAACGCTGAAACAAGTTTCCATCTTTTCCGGGAATGCCAATGGACGAGGGAGGCATGGGAGTGCATCCATCCGGGACAAGCTATAGGCCCACCTCAATCGCTGGTGGAATGGCTGAAAGGTGTTAATCTAAATGGTACTGCGGACGTTATGGAGCTCACTTGCATGGTACTATGGTCTATCTGGAAGACTCAGAATGACTCATTTTTTAGTAATATCGCGGGCACTGCTTTCGGTACTACATAGAGGGCACGAAGTATTCTGAGGGACTATGCAAATGCCATGGATACCTGCAAGAAGATGGGGGGATCGCAAGGACAAGTACTGACACAGAAGTGGAAGCCACCAACTCACGGATGGTACAAGGTTAACACTGATGCTGCCTGGCAACAGGGGAGAGCTCAAGTCGGGAGTGTGGCAAGCACGGAGGATGGCAAGGTTATTTTTAGTGCAGCTAAAAGTTTGGCAGGGGTGTCCAAGCCGGAGGAAGCGGAAGCAATGGCGGGGTTGCATGGCATCCAGCTTGCTTTGCAACGGGGCCTATCACAGGTGATCTGGGAGACGGACTGCCTCAGGCTGGTACAGAGCATGACTACACATATCTTCCCCAACAACCGCATTGGCTTACTTTTGCAGGATATTGCAGCTATGTCTGTTTTGTTTACGGCTTTTCATTTTAGTTATAGCAACAGAACATCTAATCAGGTTGCGCATTCCTTAGCGCACTTAGCTCTAGTTAATGATGCTGAAGTGGTGTGGGATGGTTCTGTCCCAGGACCTATTGAACATCTTGTTGTTTCTGATTTGAGCATGCTATAAATGAATTGGCGATGGTGTTTCTCGAAAAAAAAAAAAAAAGAACCTTTCAGTAATTAACTTCTTCTGCAAAAACTTGATTCATGAAAGATAAATCTTTGTTATTTATTGTGAATTTTCGTGTATGTCATCAATTTTGGTTGACCTTTTGCACACCGTATATCATCCTGTATTTAGTAGTCCATGTCCATGATATGCATTGCGTGTTTTTTTTTTTTGTTTTCTTTTTAAGAAAAAAGGGGTCCAGATGCATTGTTATTACGTCACTCTTTGCTTAGCGTTCTTGTTCCATCTTAAACCAAGTGTACCTTCTAAACTCCACAATTCTACCTCCCTAAACAAACGATCCCATCTCAGACAACAAAGCCTTACTGTGGCCAATTGTAATGCCTAGGTCCAAAGAAATAAATACACAACCTTACCAACTAGTCAATTGTTTTGTATTTAAAATGTATTCCATTTCTGTTTTTTTTTTCTTAATTAAAAGAAATAGATATCAAACACAACCAATCATAAAACAAATTATTCGTTTGGGGTGGGGGGTGGGGGTTATTTTATATAAAGAAAATGTACCTAACACCCGACAGTCCAAACTCCTCCAAAGAACCAAAGCACGTGTTAACCGTTTTGGGTTAAAGCTTACTTTTACTTGCCCTTTTTGTGGTTGGTGACTTGGTAAGTAGTATGTATGTACTATCTATGTATGTGTTATGTGTATACACTACACTACAGTATGTCTTTTAATTTATTCCCACTCCACAGCGAGCGAGCGAGTTTTCAGAGTGTGAGAGACAACTATATATCCTTTTTTTGCTACTAACCTGGGTAGGGGGGGTTGGTTTCAACTTTCAAGAGGTGAAGCTACTAATAACTGCTGCATATGGCATCTGATCCTGAGCAGCAGCGGCAGCAGCCCAGGCTCTCTTCTCTTGGAAAGGTCGCAACGCAATGCACTTTCTCTACTTTTTTTTTTTTTTTCAGTGTGCGCCCAAGTTGTTTGGATTTTGCTACTGTCTCTCCTCTCAATTCATGCTCCTCTCTCTTTTGTTTGGGGGTGGTTTCTCAGGTGGGAAAGTCTACTTCCAGGGAGATTGCTGCAGAAGAAGAAGAGCCCCTTCTTCTTCTTAATAATGGGGTTGCCCAAACTTCTGAGAATTTCTCTCTTCTCTCTGCTATCCCACCGTAAGCCCCTTTTCATTTCATTTCCTCTCTTTTTATCTCCCAAGAATACATCTTCTTTAATATGTGTGTCTAAGATTGCAAGAAATACCAAAACACACACAAACCACAAGGTTTCCTTAGGCTGGGTTCTCTCTCTCTCTACCCATCATTTTGTGCGACTGATGTTGGGTGAATCCAGCCATTGGCTTCCAAGACATGCAATATTGTGTAGTACAGTGTATTATGTAATACAACACAGATGAATTTCAAGTTCTTTTCGCATTTTGTAATCTGAGATTCCTGAAAGCAACTTCTTGGTGTAAAATCTTCAAAATATGCTGCTAGGTGTGACATAGACTTTTTAAATTGTTGCCATCCACACCCACATCCACATCCAAATCCAAAGAGGGATACATAATGGGATGCACCAGCAAGCTATCCTGTTTTGAATGACGCATGAACCTTAAGGTTTTACAATATTCTAGTCCAGAGAAACACTAACTCCTGACAACACCGGTAGGGTTTGCTATGAGCTTCTTTGTTACCAACTCCTGACAGTACGTGTAGGGTGTGCTATGAGCTTCTTTGTAACTAACTGGAAGATTTAAATGCCAACTAGGCATAACTATTGCATTTTTTTCTTTTCATTTGCTTCTCAGAGTTTTGTGATAGTGCTGGACTGATGAAAGAATCTTTTTGTTTGGTGGATGTAGCTTATCCCATTGAAGATTCATTCATTAATCTTGTGATATGTAGGAACGGCAACTGAATGCAGTTTTTTATTTGCTCGTCATCCCATTAATTTTTTCTTTATTTTTTTTGGGTCAGCCAAAGGGAGTTATCCGTAGGCCTTGCAGTGTTTTTGGTTTTGATAAGTGTGCTGCTCCCGATCAATTGTTTTCATAAGTGCAGCATTTTGCTTGCTCATTACTTACTTTATGTCCTGTTTATTTCAGGTTTCTGTTTCCTGCTCTTGGAGGGCTTTTATATGGTTATGATATTGGTTCCACTTCTTGTGCTACAATATCTATAGAGGTATATATTTACTGAATCTGCAAGCAGTATATGGATTGCAAGATTGGTTCTTGTATTTTTTTTTTACTCTATGACATGTATTCTATTCAGCATGAAGTTTGCCTTATGACTTCCATTGACACTGCCAACCATGTCTTGGTCATGCCACAAAACTTTTCTGCATTTTTTCTTCTGTCTCCTGTAACCTTCATATATTTACAACCTTTTTTTCCTGGCTGCATCAATCTTATGTTTTCAATTGATTTATCTTTTGCTATTTCTTCTTGTCAGTCGGCCTCTCTCAGTGGCATTTCCTGGTACAACTTGAACTCCGTGGAAATCGGGCTTGTTGTGAGTTTTTCTAGGAGCTGCTACTTTTTCTTACTGCTTATTCTCAGATAGTTGGCAACTTTGTGGCTACCCAGTGGAAGCAGAATGAAAATTTAAAGCAAATGAAACTGAAATACAAAATTAAAGCAAATGGCTCTTCGATTTCTGTATTTAATATTTATTTACTGGGTTTTTTGGGACAAACTAAAAGATTGTTATATTTTGCAGACCAGCGGTTCGTTGTATGGGGCCTTGATTGGATCTATTTTAGCCTTTAGCATTGCTGATTTTCTAGGTTAATTTTTTGCATTTTATGCTGTAAACAAAAAGTTAAGAATATTGTCTTTTTTCCTAATGATTTTGAAACAATATCTTTGCATTGAAGGAAGAAGAAGGGAGTTGGCTCTGTCTTCATGCTTATATCTTGTTGGGGCACTTCTGACGGCGCTAGCTCCTGATTTTGCTGTGATGGTGATTGGGCGTTTTGTATTTGGTATTGGAATAGGATTGGTAAGGTCAAGTGTTTTCTATGATAATATATTGCACTTGCTCCTGGAATACTGTAGAATAAATAGTTGTTCAGTGCTGGTAATATGCGCACTTAGTTATGCAAGCCAAACTACTTGCTCACAATAAAGTTGGCAGATAAGAAGAATTCAGTTTCAATTTTAGATTGGAATTTAGCTCATATAGTTACTTTGCTTCTGTCTGTTTGGTATATAACCTTAGACAAATCTATTTTTACATGGAAAAATGAAATTAGAATTAAATTTTGGAGTCTTTTCTTGTAGGCAATGCATGCAGCTCCCATGTACATTGCTGAGACAGCACCAAGTCAGATACGTGGTCAACTCATCTCTCTCAAAGAGTTCTTTATTGTTCTTGGGATGGTTGTAAGTTTCTGGATTAGCCTTCATGACTTTGGGTTGGTTTTGGAATTGTGATTCTGTACTGAGCTAACTATATCTTCATTTTGGAGCTTTTTCTTTCATCAGGTTTCTTTTGTTCTCTTGTTTAGTGTTTGTAATTGGTAAGCAACTACACCTTATGCAGGGAGGTTATGGGATTGGCAGCCTTTTAGTTGATACTGTAGCTGGTTGGCGCTATATGTATGTAGCCAGTACGCCTTTGGCAGTGGTCATGGGAGTTGGGATGTGGTGGTTGCCGGCATCACCCAGATGGCTGTTATTACGTGCTATCCAAGGAAAAGGCGATATGGAAAATCTAAAAGATACTGCAGTACGTTGCTTGTGCAGGCTCAGGGGTGAAGCTATTGGCGACACTGCTGAGGCACAAGTTGAGGAAATTCTTTCTGAACTTGCTTTTGTTGGTGAAGAAAAAGAAGTTACCTTGGCGGAGATCTTTCATGGCAAATGCTTGAAAGCCCTTACCATTGGTGCTGGGCTGGTTTTATTCCAACAGGTATGTTCATTGGTTATACTGTTGACTTGTAAAACTTCAAACTTATAACATGTTGGCTCATACATTATACTTTTCCTGTTAGATCACAGGGCAACCAAGTGTACTCTATTATGCTGCATCAATTCTTCAGGTATGCTCTGGCTTGTTATTTTATCTCTGATGATGAAAGGATCAAAATCATGGACTTCCTTACTGATACAATTCCCTCTAATAGAGTGCAGGATTCTCTGCAGCATCTGATGCAACACGGGTGTCAATTCTACTTGGATTATTGAAGGTATAATCTCTTAGTTAATATCTGAACTTATGATACTAAAAACCATGGGAATTGCAATATTTTACACTCGTGAAGGAAAATCAGCTGCCTGGAGAAAATATCTTTTCGGCTTTGATTCTTGAGCTGGAGAAGCTACTTTATTTCTGCAATTGATCATACATGTGAAACTGCATCCTGAAAAGCTTGGGCTGATGTGAAAATTTGATAGAACCTGTTGTTAGAGAAGATGATATCTGTGTTAGGCTTACACTAAAAGCATAGTTCTCTTACCTCCTTATTTATTCTGTGCTCTCTCCGCTTCCCCTTGTCTATTGCACATAATATCAATTTGATGTCAAATACTTTTCCTGTGGTGTGGCAAGAGGTTGGATATTTTTTAGTGAGTGGAGCATCGGCCTTTCCTGTCCTATAGTGAGTGCTCTGAAATTTAGCCACCTAGATGCTTATGGAAGCTGTACCTGGGAAGTAGACTTGAGGTTTTGTGGAGTCAACAGATGGTCTTTCAACTTCTTTTTTGAGACAAATTGAGTTATTTTCTCTGTTCTTTGGCTGCATTTCAGCTTACAAAAAGTTTATAAGTTTGTTTGGTTGGTAATAACGTGTTGACTTCAATTGTTTTGGCAGTAGAGAAGTGAATTTAAGCTCTGAGTTTAAAAAGAAACGAGTTCTACTTGTAAAAGTTAATTTCTACCTTCTTACTGCTCATACTTACTGTTAGATTGTTACTTTAAAATAAAAAATTACCTTTTCAAACAGCTTTTGCCTTTGAACCTTTGCATCAGAAGAAACTCTATGTGAATCGTTGCCAAACGATTCTAATTTTCTGAGTTAGCCATTAAACAAACAGGTGAAGGTTTATAGAGAATGAACAGCTACATGCAGGAGTTTCCGCTGTAGGGGTGGTAGTTTGGAAGTATTATAAGGAAAGTTAGGTAGTTTGGTTTCTAACTAGAATAAGGATGTTGTTTTGGTTGGTTTATGATAGATGGTGTTATTATCCTCTTGGGAATCAATTTCTATACGCTTCACTTGAAATAAATTGATTATTCAAATCCCTTAAGATGAATCATGGCGAACTTTTAAAATATAGCTTTTGGTTAGTACTATGTGAGACTAGATGATTTGATATTTTTTTTTCAAACTTATTCTAATGATTTACAGTGTAAAGGCTAGAGTAGGGAAGGGAAGATTGGCAGTTTGGAAATTCTCTAGGGGTGACTTGTGGAGTGTCTAATCCTTTTGGGAGGCTTGGTCAAATTCTGACTAGGACGCACCAACTTCCCTTGCAAAGCAATATGGAACATTCAAATGCTTTTTTTTTTCTCCTTTGGGAAGGATCGAGAAAAATGATTATAGCTATAAAAAATTTCAAATAAAATGCTCTGATCCTTTTAATTTGGTATTTTTGTTTGGTGAAGCTACTCAAGGAGTTGATGGTTAAAGAGAGATTTGGTTTCTGTTAGTGTAACACATAGGTGCGGTTATATACTTAGTATTGCGGATTTGGAGTGTTGTGGTGAGAAGTGAAACCGTAGAATGTTCAAGAGGGAAGGTGTTGTCTACTTGAATGAATTTCTGGTCTTCAACTTTACACTTCCGGTGCACTGCATGATTTATGTTGTGTTTTGGGGTTCTGAAAAGATTTAACTTCGACAATTATTTATACTTCATGTGATCGCATTCTGTACGTACTTATGATTTACACTTAATAGACTTGGTAGCATTTGCTTTGTAAATGGTTGATATCTTCATAGTGCTTGGGCTGATGGCTCAGTTTACTTTCCATCAAAATATACATTCCTTGATTTTGTTGGGCCGGAATTATTTTTTATTTTCTGTTGTTCATAATTCTTATGGTTGTAAATAATCAAGGTACCATATACACCATACTGGTGAAATAAAAATTGCAATAGCTTTATGCTTGCTACTGCTTCTTGTCTCTTAGGTTTCATGAGGTTTCATCTGTATGGAGTATGGCTTGTCCTCTAAGTACAAGTAGCAAAAATTTGATGCCACCAGCAATTTGCTTAGCCTGTCTATGCTTGTTCCCTTGTGACTCTTCTAGATCTTCAATTGCTGTATATGATCGTGTATGAAGTGCTAACTTGTGAATGTTTTCTGTTAGGTTACACCTGTGTATTTTGGCATTCTCATGATGATGTCTGTGTTTGAAAAGACAATATGCTGTGTTTTATAAAATTTTCTGAAATGGTGCCTTGTAATACGCACTTCTGATAATTTAACAGAACATCTCTCTAGTTCCAGCTTTTGGTAGATTTCATTTATGGTTTAACTACTGGAGTAATGTCTATATATTGACAAGGGATTGATCAGCTCTTGTTTTGCCTATCTTTATACATTGGCAATGGTCCTTTGAGCCTGCCTGGAAATATCTCATCTGGAATTTTTTATTTTAGTTGATCATGACTGGAGCAGCTGTTCTTGTTGTTGATAGACTTGGAAGGCGACCTCTCCTGCTTGTTGGTGTTTCTGGGATTGTGAGTCCTTATTCTCCCTGATTTCCCTGAATGTTTCATCATTTCTGTTCCCAAAAATTTTGAGCTACACTTGCTTAAAGACAACATTTGTGAGCTCATTCCGCTTCCCTTACAGTAACCTTCTCTTAGCAAACAGGGGGCCGCTGGAAAAATAGTATATGTAATTAAATGAATAAATGGCTTGTTGGAAACAGTCTTCAACATGTATACTAAACTGCAAGAATTTCTTTTTTGACAGGTTATCTCTTTATTCCTTCTGGGCTCATATTACATTTTCCTCGATAATGCACCATTCGTTGCTGTAGTTGCGCTGTTGTTGTATGTTGGGTGTTACCAGGTATTCCTCCAAGCTAATCTCATCTCTGAACTTTGTGCACTATAATGACTCTTTCCAATGAGTAGGTGCCATGATAAACACTGGTTTGCCAGTTTTAGGATTATAATCATGAATTTGATTGTCTACATTGAGCTCTGAAATGATGTTAGATAACAGTTGAACCATTATACACAGAGCTAACTACAGACAACTTCTCCCGTTTTGCATTAGATCCTTCAAAACTCTACAAATTTTCTTAGAAGATAATGCTTAAAACTTGAGAATATATTCAGTCATTTATTCACTGGGTATTTATATAAGTTCTGCTTGTTAAATTTCTTATCTTTTGTTGGGGGTTCTGTTAACTATTGCCTAGAAACCAACTCTATTGCTATATGGTTAACAACTTTTTCGATATTTTGGTGTTATGCTTTCACATTAGAGTATTAAGAGAAAAAAAATAGGGAAGTCGTTTTACATCCGTCTCCACTGGGCTTCTAGCTTATTGGTACTCTTGCAAAAAGCAAGAGGGGTGAGGTCTGGAGTTGGGTCCGACCTTCATTGACTAGTATCAAAAAATAAAAAGTCATTTTACATCCGTCGATTTTATTCCGCTTCTCTGTAGTTAATACGTATGCATCAAGCATGCCACCTGGCTAGGATGAAGGTGCCTTCAAGCAAGTGGATAAAGGCTTGTTTTCCTTTCCAACTGATCTTTGATAAGTAATCTTGTTTCTAATACATGATTTGAAGAATTTGGGTTGAAAGGGACAGGATTGTTTGTCATGTTGCAACCCATGTGACAGACTCAATTATCCTTGTGAATTTTTAGACAGCATGACTGTATACTTATAACTCTTGAGTATTTGTGGTTAAGCTTTGCCAATAGAAGTCCAGCATCGCTAACTGGCTCCCACCAACTATCAACGATTGCTCAAATAGTTAGTTCTCTTTGTATTGTTATGTATCCTATTGGCTCCGAGAATTTAGAGTAAAAGAAGGGAAGTTACTTTACATCTGCTGATTTTATTTTCTGGGCTCAATAATTGTACTTACCTATCAAAGAATTTCCACCCAACTAGGACATGAGTGCTTCAAGGAAGTGGATAAAAGCTTGTCTTCCTATCCAACTGATCCTCCGACACCTAGTCTTATTTCCCATACATTGTCTGAAAAAATTGGGTTGAGAGGGGCAGAGTTCCTTGTCATGATTAAGAATAGAGGACTTGGTTGAAGCCTATGAAACAGATCCAATTATAAAATGCAACTCTCTAGACAGCATGAATGCAGGAGCTGATACAGCATACATGTAGCTCTGGGCAGTATGTGTGGTTAGCCTTTGGTTCAAAGAAACCCAGAAGCTGATGTTTAGCCACCAATTGTTCCAAACCTATGTTTAGCATGGAACAATTAACGCCTGCCACTTGTATAGTTTCATTGTTCATTTTCGGAGATGATCATATGCCAGACTATACTTTAAAAAGCATAGGATTTAGCCATCCTCTTCTGATTAATTACCGCACTCTAGTAATTTCTCTGGTTTTACATGCCATAAAATCAAATTGCAAAATTCTTGTTGCCGTCCTTTAGGTCTTTCAAATACATCTGTAGTTGTAACAGATGCCTGTGTTGCTCATGTAAATGTTTTCTGCAGGTATCGTTTGGTCCTATTGGTTGGCTTATGATTTCAGAGGTTTTCCCCTTGCGTTTAAGAGGACGAGGTCTCAGTGTTGCAGTTCTTGTAAATTTTGGTGCAAATGCACTTGTTACATTTGCATTTTCTCCGTTGAAGGTGGGAACTCTGAACTTTTTCTTGCTCTTAGATGTATACTAGTGTTATTTTTAACCATACTAGTGCAACCATGTGCCTGAAAGATTTTACAATGAATTCTACGTTCATTTGGTTTAATAAGGAAAAACCTACAATCATGTAGGATTCATTTTTGCCTTATTTATTTCTTGAGCATTTAGCTGATTGGCAAAATGGCACCATCTTGGAGCTTGATATACTTGTATGTGGAATGTTGTCAGTTTTTTAAACAAACACGATTAATTCAGCAATCTTCCTTGCTATTGAAAATTTCTCCTTTTTTTTCTCATAAAAAAAAAAGTGTTTCTTTTTATGAAAAGAAAAGGAAAGTAAAAAGATGATTTCTAATGATGGCTGTATTTGGAAAATAATGCATCGCAAAGTATGAAATGCTTAGTAAGGGGACGACGAAGGTGCATAAGATGCTTTTCACAAAAATAAAAAAGGTGCATTGGATATGTGCCAGGTGTGTACTTGTCTAAATGAAGGTAAATCATAATGTATGCAGTATGTGCCAGGTGTGTACTTGTCTAAATGAAAGGTAAATCATAATGTATGCAGTATGTGCCAGATGCATAAGATGCTTTTACAACTTAGAACTTGTAGGTGAATAAATGTGTTTATTTTCAATCTGATGTGCATATTAGGATACTCTGGGTCTCAAGTTAGCTGCAGTATACCTATTTAGGTTTCTATAAATATGATTGATTGACGAAGTCGTGGTAATTGCCTACAGGAATTGTTGGGAGCTGGAATTTTGTTTTATGCATTTGGAGTTATAGCCATCTTGTCTCTCCTCTTCATATTCTTCATTGTACCAGAGACAAAGGGGCTCACTCTCGAGGAAATTGAGGCTAAATGTTTGTAGGTTCACCCTACTTCCGGCATCATGCAGAATTGGTACCTAGAAAGAGGCCCTACTGTGCTTTTATGCACAATGTGTTATTTTCATAAGCTGAATCCTCATACCTTATACTGCGTATCAGAGTAGAAAGAGATCTTATTGTATATCATAATGTCACGTCATAGATTGTGGCTTTTTATTTCTCTTCTTTCATATATAAATAAATCAGTATAAGATGAAACAATGTTTTTATAGATTGTATTCCACATTGTCAACAATCCTTTATCAGCGTTTTATTTTTTATTTTTCTCTTTTACTCTACAGATAGTTTTGAATCATCCCTCCAGTTTTATATGCTTGGGTTTCTTGTTCCACATTTAGTGACCTTGTGGCCGAAGAAGCTTAAGATGAGGGTTGCCTTGCCGCCCCTAGCTTGCTACTCGAATTTGTAATGCGGAAATTTATTAGATTTCCACATATGGAAACCAATCCGCCTGCATCTCTTTTGATTCCAAAGGGAACATATAACTGCTTTTGAGGTTGTAATTCTCTTATCTACTGGATACAAGTTTAAAAATTTTAATCTTGATTGAAACTTTTCTTATGAGCATTCCCCAATACACAAAACTGCCAAAAGTTGTCCAAAACCAAAGATAATTATCTATCAAGTGCCAAAGTTATCAAAAACCAAACTTAATTATCTATCAATTCCCATCTACTTTAGTCTAGTTCACTACCTAAAGGAATGGAAACAATTAGACCTAGCAAAATGGATATTGACACCACTGTAGGCCCAATATGGCTAAGAGGGGGGTGAATTAGCCATTTTTTCGCCTAATCTCTGATTTGGCACAGTTGATGCCAAATCTTTCTTTAACTCGGATCTGCAGATTAAGAACACTAACAACCACACTAATGCACACTTGAGAGAGAAGGGTTAGAGAGATTGACATAGCGATTTAGAGTGGTTCGCCACTAAGGACTACATCCACTACTTAAGGCTTCCACCTTGAGATTTCTAATCTTCATCATACCGTGGCTTTTACGGGTTCAACCACAACCTTTTACAAACTTTTTCCTAAGTTAAGCTCAAACCTATCACTCACCACAAACCTCTCCGGTTTGTTGAATCCCACCTTAGCAAACTAATCCCAATCCCACTAACCACAAATGTTAAAAAAATCTGATTTTATTATTTAATGTAAGGGTTTGGGTGATGGATTAAAATATTCATAAACCTAGTTTGTCATTAATGAAAATCAATTAAGCACATGGTTAGGTGATTAAATTAAAATACTAATTATCACTAATTGGCTTATTAATTAACCACTAATGCACATGTTAATTACCTTATCCAACATTCTCCTCCTTTTTTATGATGACAAACATATATGAAAAATACAAGTATGCAAGGGTTTAAAACGTTTAAAGGTTTAACTTCCCCCTCAATCTATGACACTCCCCCTTAATCTATGCTCCCCCTATCTTAAATTTTTTTCCAAAATAAGCATTAATCGTTAGAAGAACAAAGATAAGTTGGAGCAATAATCAATCAATTGATATCAATAAGCATAATCAGCATAAGTTGATATCGAAAGATTCATCCATCATTGTGTGTTTTTCACACATACTCTTTTGTCCCCCTTTTGGCATCACCAAAAATTAGGACAAGGGAGGAAAAGATCATTATCCTACAGAAAGATCAACCAGTATACTGCACCAAGATAATAGAACATCATAAATAAAAACAAAAGCAGTTCTATAGATAGCCAAACGATCTGGCATCAGCAGTGCCAGAACGAACACAAAACCACAATATCCAGGAATATTCAAAATAACTAAACTAAAGCATAAATCAAATTGAAACATGATGCGAGCAGAGATGAAAAAGCATGAACCTAAGTAGGACATCAGTTTGAGACCCCGACCCAAAATCACTTGGGCCTCCTCACCTTTCCCTTTACACCTTCTTCTTAACCAACACCCAATATTTTTGGAGTCGCCACCCGAATTTGATTATAGGACAAAATTCGGGATAAAACCTTTCCATGAATCCCAATGACTCCATTTAAGCAACCAGTCAGCGAACCAAAGATATTGGGCCCAGGGGTTTGTCACGGATGGGAAGGTGTTAGGCACCCATCCGTTTTGGGGCGAAACTTTGTGCAATTGAAGAAAATATACATGGCTTGTGCAAGTGTGTGCAAGGTGTGGAAGCAAATCACAAAATAATAAAATAAAATTAGGACAAAAGGGAAAATAAAAATATTTGGGTTTGAGCCTCTACCACTAGAGACCACCTACATACCCCGGCGACCGGGTTCAAAGCCCACGTAGTTCTTGTTGTAACACCACAACAATCACATCATCAAAAGCATCATCAAATGACCAATAATCAGTAAACACAAAGGGATTAGGATTACCTCTTGTAGCCCTCCTCTAGCTCCTTGGATTGGATTGTGTGTTTCACCCACCTTCTTCCCACTTCTAAGCTCAATTGTTAATCCTCCTCCTACCCTACCCTTGCTGGATTATTATTGATGCTTGCCATAAAAATTCCTCCAGAGTTTCTGCCTAAAGAAGTTTTCTATGCTTGGAGAAGAAGAGTTTCCCCAAGCAATAAAGCTTGTAGGTAGTGTGTATAAAGGAGAGATTCATCCTTTGAAATGTGAATGAGAGGCCCTATTTATAGTGTTATGGGGAGTATTGGGGCGTGGACCTGCTTAATGACCAAGGTCTCAGTCAAAAAACAAGGCCAAAACCGTGTAGAATCAAATTAAGGGCGAAATCGGAGGAAATTGGGCAATTCTGGGCATCATGACCGCCATGGCCGACGGTCATTGTCTGGATGGCCGCTAGGCCCAACGGTCATCTGTGGATGGTTTCCCGGACCTGGCGGTCATCCCGCCATGACCGCCTGACCCCTTCTGTGTTCCCCCGTTCTTTCCTTTTTTGCTCCCGGTTTCCCCTAATTCCTCCCTGATTTGATTCAACCGCGTATTCATCCCCTATTCAACTCAGAATCACCTCTTTTCTTGGTTACTACTCCTCCCAATCATTCCATAACTGATTGATTACAAATTGTGATACCCCGGGTACACCTAGGTACCTAGGGGGATACTTATTTAATGAGAGCGGGGTGTTACTTGTCCTTCGAGGACATTCTTGTTAGTTGGATCGTGTATTCGGTATCTTGTGCGTGATGCTCACATTTCATGTGTACATGATACTATGGGTTTTGAATCGGTAACACGTGCTAGTAGTGGATTGAGGACAATGGTGCGCAATGGCTTGGCCTAATGTGCACAAATGGGTTCGTGGTGACCCGATGGCACGGTTGACCTATTTAGGGGATACCGAGTGCTCGACCTTATTAATCAGTCGATAAAGTGATGGATTATGTTAGGAATATATTAATTAGATGCAATTGGTGCATAGGTGCAATTGGTGCATTGGAGGCACAATTGCCCAAATGAGATACCCGTTGGCTTGGGTTGGCACAAATAGTGCACAACGGGGGCACCGGGGTGCCGTCGGTGCACAATTGGGCTCGGTGAGGGTAAATGCGTAATTTTCCAAACCGACCAATCAAAGTAAGATGTGATACCCCGGGTACACCTAGGTACCTAGGGGAATACTTATTTGATAAGAGCCGGGTGTTACTTGTCCTTCGAGGACATTCTTGTTAGTTGGATCGTGTATTCGGTATCTTGTGCGTGATGCTCACATTTCATGTGTACATGATACTATGGGTTTTGGATTGGTAACACGTGCTAGTAGTGGATTGAGGACAATGGTGCGCATTGGCTTGGCCTAATGTGCACAAATGGGTTTGTGGTGACCCGATGGCACGGTTGACCTATTTAGGGGATACCGAGTGCTCGACATTATTAATCCGTCGATAAAGTGATAAATTATGTTAGGAATATATTAATTAGGTGCAATTGGTGCATTAGAGACACAATTTCCCAAATGAGATACCCGTTGGTTCGGGTTGGCACAAATGGTGCACAACGAGGGCACCGGGGTGCCCGTTGGTGCACAATCGGACCCGATGATGTGTAAATTCATGATTGGCCAAACCTACCAATCAGAATATGACATGTGGCTCAGGAATAAGGTGCTGGAGGCTTTAGGTGTTCAAGCTAGCAGCTTGTGTGGCACGAGCTAATTGGCCATGGCTAAGCATGAGGTGGCACCAACTTGGTGCAAGTGGCACCAAGTTGGCAAGTGGTGGCTAAAGGTGCTTAGTCACCTACTTGATTTGTCTTAAGGGTGCAAACAAGAACCTCTCCCTCTCACTTATCAGACTAAAATCGTCTTGAGCTTTGAGAGGAGAAAGAGAGAGAGAAAAGAGGGGAAATGAGAGAAGTGAGCCTAGGGGTTCTGCTCTCGGCCAGACTGACCCTTGGTCACTAAAATAAGGATTCCGGCCATAAAACCGGTTAGAATTGAGTGAAACCAATTCCTATGGTTAGCTAATATCCCTATCTTTCATATGGCACCATTTTGGTAGATTTGAGAACTAAACGGAGCGAGTTATGCTCTCTCCAATTGGACTGGTCTGCAGCAGTCCAGCTGCTTGACCCCGACTTGGAATTTGGAGCCATAACGGGAGTTAGACGACTTGGAATTTGGTGTTCTTGGTGGCTATGGAAAGATAAGAGGCAGAGCTACAACTCTTATGTTGAGGCCCGAAGCTGGTTTTGAATTTAAGGGCTTTGTATTTCGGGTTGATTTCACTACTAGTGCAGGGCAGCCTCTGCCCGAATTGGGGATAGGGCTTATGATCCCAGGATGCCCAAGGGCTCCAAAGGGAGGGAATGATTGGTATGGTTGTGCAAAAATGCTAGGTAAGTAGGTGATGCGTACTTGTGACGATTGCCATCGTGTGCTTGCTAGGCAGATAGCCCAATTGCTTGGTTGGCATGGTATTGGCACTTATGGTGCATGTGTTATTGATTATTGACTAATGGTTGGTCTGCTGGTTGTGCCCAAGGGGCTGTGCATTGCACTTGCATACATTTTCATTGATGTGGATCGTTGGACAATGGACCATGTGGGTAGTGCAAGTGGGGCTTGTACGTACCGTGAGATGGGTGGGCACTTGTGAGTGCACCACATGATAGGATATGGGACCTTGCAGAGGATATTTCCCGCTTGGTATTGTTGACAGGTTGGGTCATTGCGGTGTAGGATCCGCTTGGCCAAAGAGTGGTGCTACAAAGGGCGCTGTGTGTGCCTCGGTAGCAAGCCATATGCACATTGTTGGCTATTCGGTTATGCCTCGTACATGGGGCTGTGGAATTTGGTTGTGCATGTGTGCAGGGTTGCCAAGACTTGCAAGTAGGCTCGGAGTACATCACTTGGCTTACCCGTGGGCCTGATCATGGAGGACCGGAAACCTTGCTGATTGGTGGCACGTTTGCCATGCATTGCATGCTTTGGGTGGTTATTGCTTGTGTGCACATTTGCTTACTGAGTTTTTTACTCACCCCCCTCCTCCCCTTGTCTTGCAGGTGCGAGATTGAGTTTACGGGCAGTAGGTTGATGGGCATAGCCGGGATGGTCAATTAATTGGTTGTTAAACTATAATAATTTGCTAAAGAGGTTATAACTTGGATTATAAGTGGTAGTGCCCCTTGTAGCAAGAATTTTATAACACTAGTGGAATTGGATTTTTGATACAATTAGTATCTGTATGTTACCTTTGCATTTGATTATTGCTTCCGATACGCTGCGCATATTACGAGTTAGTAACCCGCTAGGCAGAGGCAACGAATTTCTGTGAGGACGAGTATAGGCCTTGAGGTGCCCTGTGGCACGATGTGGGTGCACACGGTGCCTGGCCGGTCGCGCTTAGGCGGGGGCGTGACGGAATGGTAGCAGAGCATTGTTATAGAATTTTGCTAAAGTGGCATAGGCTATTGAGTCTTGGCTAGTACCCATCGAGTTAGAGGTTGGGGGTTTGGTGAGAGACTTGTGTCTTATGTGTGTTCTTTGTGTTTTATATGTTGTTGTATTTCTGTGTTTGCTTGATATGCAGATCGGCATCTTGAGGGCAAGTTGTGTGGGTATGAAATGGTTGAGAATGTCGTACCAAAGGGAGTAAGTAATGGTGTTGTGGGTTCGGAAATGTGTAAGCATCGTGGATAGTATTACGGAACTTGACGATGAGAAGGGTATGAGGGAAATGGTTGTGATTGTTGAGTTTGGTTTACAACTTGTAATAAAGGATGCATGATGTTGATATTGGAATTTCAAGTGTTACAAGTAGTAACATATGGAGGGAAGGTTTATGAATGGTCTGGGCGAATACCACATGTGAGGGTATTGGAGTTGGTTAGGTTACTTGGAGTTAGTTTGTGGACTACTAAGTTCTCATGAAGTATGATGATGGACTTGGCCATGTGTATGAAGTGTTATTTCTTTTGTGAGGTATAAGCGGAGTAGCACTGCGGAAGCATGGTTAGCTTATTTGGGATGTAATTGGCACGATCCAGTGCTGTTGGTGCACAGTTAGTGCGCTGCTGAGTTGATTGGTGTGCCAATTGGTGCAATTGATGTGCTGGTGCATGCACTGGTGTGTATCGGTATGGGAGTAGTGAACTTTGTCGCTTAGTTGGGGCAATTGGTCCCGTTGGCCGATTTTAGCGCCAATGCCTGCACTAGTGTGCAGTTAGCGCATTTTGAGGCTTGGTTGGGATAATTGGCTTTCATGGCAATTTATCCCAACCAAGCCTCAAAGTGCGCTAACTGCACACTAGTACATGAAAGCCAATTATCCCAACCAAGCCTCAAAGTGCGCTAACTGCACACTAGTGCAGGCATTGGCGCTAAAATCGGCCAACGGGACCAATTGCCCCAACTAAGCGACAAAGTTCACTACTCCCATACCGATACACACCAGTGCATGCACCAACACACCAATTGCACCAATTGGCACACCAATCAACTCAGCAGCGCACTAACTGTGCACCAACAGCACTGGATCGTGCCAATTACATCCCAAATAAGCTAACCATGCTTCCGCAGTGCTACTCCGCTTATACCTCACAAAAGAAATAACACTTCATACACATGGCCAAGTCCATCATCATACTTCATGAGAACTTAGTAGTCCACAAACTAACTCCAAGTAACCTAACCAACTCCAATACCCTCACATGTGGTATTCGCCCAGACCATTCATAAACCTTCCCTCCATATGTTACTACTTGTAACACTTGAAATTCCAATATCAACATCATGCATCCTTTATTACAAGTTGTAAACCAAACTCAACAATCACAACCATTTCCCTCATACCCTTCTCATCGTCAAGTTCCGTAATACTATCCACGATGCTTACACATTTCCGAACCCACAACACCATTACTTACTCCCTTTGGTACGACATTCTCAACCATTTCATATCCACACAACTTGCCCTCAAGATGCCGATCTGCATATCAAGCAAACACAGAAATACAACAACATATTAAACACAAAGAACACACATAAGACACAAGTCTCTCACCAAACCCCCAACCTCTAACTCGATGGGTACTAGCCAAGACTCAATAGCCTATGCCCCTTTAGCAAAATTCTATAACAATGCTCCGCTATCATTCTGTCACGCCCCCGCCTAAGCGCGACCGGCAAGGCACCGTGTGCACCCACATCGTGCCAGAGGGCACCCCAAGGCCTATACTCGTCCTCACAGAAATTCGTTGCCTCTTCCTAGCGGGTTACTAACTCGTAATATGCGCAGCGTATCGGAAGCAATAATCAAATGCAAAGGCAACATACAGATACTAATTGTATCAAAAATCCATTTCCACTAGTGTTATAAAATTCTTGCTACAAGGGGCACTACCACTTATAATCCAAGTTATAACCTCTTTAGCAAAGTATTACAGTTTAACAACCAATTAAATGACCATCCCGGCTATACCCATCGACCTACTGCCCGTAAACTCAATCTCGCACCTGCAAGACAAGGGGAGGGGGGGGGGGGTGAGTATAAAACTCAGTAAGCAAATGTGCACACAAGCAATAACCACCTAAAGCATGCAATGCATGGCAAACGTGCCACCAATCAGCAAGGTTTCCGGTCCTCCATGATCAGGCCCACGGGTAAGCCAAGTGATGTACTCCAGGCCTACTTGCTTGTTTTGGCAGCCCTGCACACTTGCACAACCCAATCCCACAGCCCCGCGTACGAGGCATAACCGAATAGCCAACAATGTGCATATGGCTTGCTACCGAGGCACACACAGCGCCCTTCGTAGCACCACCCTTTGGCCAAGTGGATCCCACACCGCAATGACCCAACCTGTCAACAATACCAAGCGGGAAATATCCTCCGCAAGGTTCCATAACCTGTCATGTGGTGCACATCACAAGTGCCCACCCATCTCATGGTACGTACAAGCCCCGCTTGCACTACCCACATGGTCCATTGGCCAACGATCCACATCAATGCAAATGTATGCAAGTGCAATGCACAGCCCCTTGGGCACAACCAGCAGACCAACCATTAGTCAATAATCAATAACACATGCACCATAAGTGCCAATACCATGCCAACTAAGCAATTGGGCTATCTGCCCAGCAAGCACACGATGGCAATTGTCACAAGTACGCATCACATACTTACCTAGCATTTTAGCACAACCATACCAATCATTCCCTCCCTTTGGAGCCCTTGGGCATCTTGGGATCATATGCCCCTATCACAAACATATAAAGTCACATCGTAACCCAAGCACAACAAGCATAGCATGTAAACCACAATCTAATTTCACAACACTTATCTATCCCCAATTCAGGCAGAGGCTGCTCTGCACCAGCAGTGACTTCAACTCGAAATACAATACCCTTAAAGTCAGAACCAGCTTCGGGCCTTAACATAAGAGTTGTAGAGCTGCCTCTTATCTTTCCATAGCAGCCAAGAATACCAAATTCCAAGCCATCTAACTCCAGTTATGGCTCCTGCATCAACTCTGGGAGCTGGAGTGCTGCAGACCAGTCCATTTGGAGAGAGTATAACTCGCTCAGTTCAGCTTCAAAATCCACCAAAGTGGTGCCATATGAAAGCTAGGGATGTTATCTAACCATAGGATTTGGTTTCACTCAATTCCAACCGGTTGTATGGACATAATACTCATTTTAATGACCAGGGGTCAGTCTGGCCGAGAGTAGAACCCCTAGGCTCACTTCTCTCATTTCCCCTCTTTTCTCTCTCTCTTTCTCCTCTCAAAGCTCAGGCCGATTTTCGTCTGATAAGTGAGAGGGAGAGGTGCTTGTTTGCAGCCTTAAGGCAGATCAAGTAGGTGACTAAGCACCTTTTGCACCACTTGCCAACTTGGTGCCAGCTCATGCTTAACCATGACCAATTAGCCCGTGCCACACAAGCTGCTAGCTTGTACACCTAAAGCCTTCAGCACCTTATTCCTGAGCCACATGCCTCATTATGATTGGTCAGTTTGGCCAATCATGAATTTACACATCATCGGGTCCGATTGTGCACCAACGGGCACCCCGGTGCCCCCTTTGTGCACCATTTGTGCCAACCCGAGCCAACGGGTATCTCATTTGGGCAATTGTGCCTCAAATGCACCAATTGCACATAATTAATATATTCCTAACATAATCCATCACTTTATCGACGGATTAATAATGTTGAGCACTCGGTATCCCCTAAATAGGTCAACCGTGCCATCGGGTCACCACAAACCCATTTGTGCACATTAGGCCAAGCCAATGCGCACCAATGTCCTCAATCCACTACTACCACGTGTTACCGATCCAAAACCCATAGTATCATGTACACATGAAATATGAGCATCACATACAAGATACCGAATACACGATCCAACTAACAAGAATGTCCTTGAAGGACAGGTAACACCCGACTCTCATCAAATAAGTATCCCCCTAGGTACCTAGGTGTACCCGGGGTATCACATCATCCCCTCCTTCAAGAATTTCGTCTGAAAAATTCATAAGTTTCTCTATCCTTACAGATAATGTCAACCCGTTTATGTAACTCACAATCATCTTCCCAAATATGCTCATATACTATTCTATTATTCCTCATTACTTCCAATATATCTCAATTTTACTACTCAGCTCTTAACTTATTCAAATGTATCTCTTATCCACTGCCTCGAAATTCATTCTCGAGTTCAGCCCCAACTCCTTATTGTCTTCCAAGCTTGATACTTACAATGTACAGTCCTTATATATTATTATGATCATATCTCACATTAACCCGTTTCACGTACCATACGACTCAATCGGAATCTTATAGATTCTAGTGCTAATGACTATCTAAAACTCCTTACCACGGTACTAATGGATAGGCTAAGTAGTACTTGTATATTTCTTTCAAACATTATGAAAACATTGTAAATTGTGGCCACATAGTAAAAGTAAACAAAACTGTGCAATGTACTGCTAGCCATCCAAATGTAACCATACAAGTTCCCAGCATAACTCTTTCACACGAAATGTCACTTAATTGGCTATTAGAATCCACATACTCATTCTCTCATCACTAATACCACCTATTTCTTGTTCACCTCATTATGGGTGCACTACCCGCACACAACTGTGCCAATTTTATCGGATGTCCCCGTTGGTGCACAATCGGACCCGATGATGTGTAAATTCATGATTGGCCAAACCGAACAATCAGAATGAGGCATGTGGCTTAGGAATAAGGTGCTGGTGGCTTTGGGTGTACAAGCTAGTAGCTTGTGTGGTATGGGCTGATTGGACCAATTGTAAGCATGAGGTGGCACCAACTTGGTGCAAGTGGCACCAAGTTGGCAAGAGGTGGCTAAGGGTGCTTAGTCACCTACTTGATCTGCTTTAAGGGTGTAACAAAGCAGCTCTCCTTCTCACTTATCAGAGAGAATTCGTGCTCAGCCTGGAGAGGATAAAGAAAGAGAGAAAGAGAGGAAAGAGGGAAAAGGTGGAGAGTGAGCCTAAGGGGTTCTGCTCTCGGGCAGACTGACCCCTGACCACTAAAATAAGGATTTCGGCCAAACCACCAGTTTGGATTGAGTGAAACCAAAGCCAAATGTTAGCTAACATCTATATCTTTCATATGGCACAGAGTTTGTGGGAGTTGGAATAGAAGTGTGCGAGTTATGCTCTCTCAAAGAGGACTGGTCTGCAGCAGTTCTACTGCTTGACCCAGTCTTGGTGTTGAAGGCATATCTGGAGCTAAAGACCTCGGATTGGGGTATTCTTGGTGGCTCTGGAAAGATAAGAGGCAGGGCTACAACTCTTATGTTAAAGTCCGAAGCTGTTTCATCCTGTAATAGCCTTTTATTTCTTGGTGAACCTTCTGTTGGTGCAGTGCAGTTTCTGCCCGGGTTAGTGTAAGGATGGTATGTTGAGGTTGAGCGGTGCTTTACATACTATAGTTGCTGTGATTGAGTGATAATATGTATGTGCATGTGTGTATCAGGGTTCTATAGTCCCAGGATGCCCAAGGGCTCCAAAGGGAAAGAATGATTGGCATTTTTATGCCAAATTGCTAAGTAAGTAGGTGATGCGTACTTGTGACAATTGCCATCGTGTGCTTGCTGGGCAGATAGCCCATTTGCTTGGTTGGCTTGGTATTGGAACTTATGGTGCATGTGTTATTGATTATTGACTAATGGTTGGTCTGTTGGTTGTGCCCAAGGGGCTGTGCATTGCACTTGCATACATTTGCATTGATGTGGATCGTTGGCCATTGGATCATGTGGGTAGTGCAAGCGGGGCTTGTACGTACCGTGAGATGGGTGGGCACTTGTGATGTGCACCACATGATAGGTTATGGAACCTTTCGGAGGATATTTCCTGCTTGGTATTATTGACAAGTTGGGTCATTGCGGTGTGGGATCCGCTTGGCCAAAGGGTGGTGCTACGAAGGGCGCTGTGTGTGTCTCGGTAGCAAGCCATATGCACATTGTTGGCTATTCGGTTATGCCTCGTACATGGGGCTATGGGATTCGGTTGTGCATGTGTGCAGGGCTGCCAAGACATGCAAGTAGGCCCGGAGTACATCACTTGGCTTACCCGTGGGCCTGATCACGGAGGGCCGGATACCTTGCTGATTGGTGGCACGTTTGCTATGCATTGCATGCTTTGGGTGGTTATTGCTTGTATGCACATTTGCTTACTGATTTTTATACTCACCCCCCTCCTCCCCATGTCTTGCAGGTGCGAGATTGAGTTTACGGGCATTAGGTCGATGGGTATATGGTCATTTAATTGGTTGTTAAACTGTAATAATTTGCTAAAGAGGTTATAACTTGGATTATAAGTGGTAGTGCCCCTTGTAGCAAGAATTTTATAACACTAGTGGAAATGGATTTTTGATACAATTAGTATCTGTATGTTGCCTTTGCATTTGATTATTGCTTCTGATACGCTGCGCATATTACGAGTTAGTAACCCGCTAGGCAGAGGCAATGAATTTCTGTGAGGACGAGTATAGGCCTTGGGGTGCCCTGTGGCACGATGTGGGTGCACACGGTGCCTGGCTGGTCGCGCTTAGGCGGGGGCGTGACACAAATCAATCTCCCATTTTACATAAAATCATGCCAAAAACACATTTCCCATTTAAATAATGATTTTCCAAGAAAATCAAAGCTAAAATTAGCCTACAAGAAATGTGTTTATGAGCTAATTAACTCTGAAAAGTTTATATTTCATTAACTTAAGCCCTCAAATTCATTCACAATCTAAAAATAAATCGTCTCAATATAATTGGGTTAAAATAAATAAGAAAGTCCAATTGAATAAAATAAGACAATATTTTAATGAATTAGACCGTAATATATTTTTATCCTAAAATTATTAATCCTAAGGTTCAAATATATGAATTCCCAATTCATAAAATATATATATTCTTTTTAAATAAATTCTAAGTGTGCCTTAACCAAAACAAAATCATCTCTTTAATCTTATAGTTGAAGCATACTCAAAGTCTAAATTAGAAGAATATTTGTGGTTCAGCTCATGGCGACGTTCAATACTGCGAGTAGGGCTGCTCACAAAAGAAGCTAAAGCTCCATTGTTAACTGGCCCATTCTTGCACGCTGCAATTAGCCTCGAAGTTTCCCCATTAATGAAACCCCTAACAAACGAAGAATCAGGGCAGAGAGGATTAAACCTCGATTGATGAAACGACTCAGCCTGCCTGGCACCCTTTTGGGAACACAACACAACGCCGCCTTCTATGGGGAAAGCCCCATGCTTTGAAACTGCCAACAACTCCTGTCCACTCGCCTGTTGCCTTCCTTTGTGGCGATTGAGACCCACTGCTTTTCCTTTCTCCACGGCTTTGATTGTCTCCAAAATCCCAAAAGGATCTTCTGATTCATCTACTCCTTCCTGTTCTACCACACCATTCGACTTCCCATCCTGTTTCACCACCACTTCATCTTCTGAGATTGAACACGGAACGTTACTGCAGAGTGAATCGCCCTGATTGTCAGAAGAAACACTGACCTCCGCTGGTGATAGAAGGCTCCAGTTCTGAATTTCACTCACTACTAATTCATAGGACTTTTTGCCAACCACGGTATTGAAACTGTGATACATTGGATTCTTGCACGAAGTCAAGATCTGGATCTTTGCCACCGACAAATCATTACTATTGTCCAATTATTATGGAACTTTACAAACTTCCCAAATCTAATGGTAACTAAATGAAAGAAATCTTCACACCATGCATTTGGTGGTACCCCATGTTCAGCCAACAAACTCTGTTGGTGGCACAATCTCTATCCTCCCACTCCTTAAGCATGAGAAGAGTTCCATCATTCCATCTCACAAAGGATTCTACGCTGGACTACATTATCTCCCGTGACTCAAAAACCACCAATTTGTTGTTGCCGCCCAAAGGCTGAACTCGCACTGGTGCACCACAATTCTTTATCAACCACTTATTCACCTCGACCAAGTTAGCATTCTCCTTAGTCACTCCAAAGGTACAAACCCTTAGATGATCTATGCACTCTTGCTTTGGTTGAAAGACAATGGATGCACTCCCTGATTCGAACCGCTTATCCTCCTTCTCCGATGAAGTACTCTTTTGCGACGGGCTAGCAACTTGCTTGAAAGAAACACCAGTTCTTACTACAGCCCCTGGGCCCTTCGTCTCCTTCAAAACACCTTCACACCTTGTCTTTCCTTCACCTATCATGTTCTTCCTCTCTCTTGCTATATTTGCTTGAAGTAAACCACCAGTCCCCCTACTGTTGTTAATCTTCGCTACAACATCACTATACCTTCCTACCTTCTCAAACCTCACAAAACCATAACGACTCCCATTCCACCTAGGCCTTCATGGGATGAAGATGTCAATGACAACTCCAAACTTTGACATCTCTTTAAATACATCAGCAATCCCCCATTCAACCGGAATATTCTCCACAAACACAGTCACGTAATCCCATGACCATCTTGAGAAATATAATGGCCTTGGTTTAACAGACCGAGATCCACTCCGCCATCTTGCACCACCACGACCGTCGTTCTGATAATCGTGCTCTCTCCCATCTTCTTGACTATTGATTTGGTTCCTCCATTGACTACCTATGTTTAGCGCCGCCATTCTCTGTTAGTGTTTATTTTGGCTCTCTCCCATCTTCCTGACTATTGATTTGGTTCTGTTAGAATAGGTGTCCTACGCTAGAGGGGGGTGAATAACATTTTATGGATAAGATCAAAAACTTGCAGGAAATAATTGCGGAATTGAAAGAATGAAGGACACAGCGAATTTTATACTGGTTCACACACACAACTTGTGTGGCTAATCCAGTCCTCAGAGAGACTCTCTCGAAGATTTCACTATCTAGGTTAAGCTTCCGGGTGCTTAACAAACCGTATACAAACCTAGAGCTCGAGTCACACGAAACTCTACTTGCTTGAAGATACCTCACTTCAAGACTTCTCTCAAGAAAGAAAACACTCTTCCTATGAGTTGCTACAAGGGAACAATCCTCCCTTAAGGTGTATGAACAACACTTTAAAAATCCTCAAATAAAAGCTCTCTCAAAGAGTGGATATCAGTAACAAGTAAAGCTCTATAAAGGCAACTCTCAATTCTTAAGGAAATTGGCTCATGTATGTATGACAATTGATGCTTAAAATGTACAGAGTTGATTGTTATTAAACAAAGATGTAAATCCTCTATTTATATATCTCAAAACATGTATAATCGTTATGGAATCAATCCAAAACATCTTTAGACAAAATAGCATGGGATGTTGAAAAAGGTGTCTGCTCAAAACGGCACAACATCGATGTTTAAACTTAAAACATCGATGTTTGGCCAGTAAACTTGAATTATTTGGACCAACGGTCATGAGAACATCGATGTTTACCAAAGGAACATCGATGTTTTGCCAGTAAATATGAATTATTGAGTCCAACGGTCACTAGAACATCGATGTTTACTCACTGAACATCGATGTTCACTTGGTTCGGCAAAATCATTTTAAAGCTGATGATCATGGGAACATCGATGTTTACTTCAAGAACATTGATGTTTACTTGAAGAACATCGATGTTGACATGAAGAACATCGATGTTCATTTGGTTCTGTAAAATCATTTTTGGTTCGGCGAAAATCAATTTAAAGACATCAATTGATGGAACATCGATGTCTCAAATTTGAACATCGATGTTTTGCTGTTTGCAAAATATTTTCAAGTGCAACGATCATGAGAACATCGATGTTTGGGATACCAACATCGATGTTCTGAGCTACTGCCTGTTTTCAAATATTGTTTAAAGGGGGTTTTTGGGTTTTTTGGGCCCCTATGTTTAGTGGTTTGGCCAATTTGGTACCCCGACATTTTTTTTGGTCGGGCATATACCCCGAGAATGCATGGGCAGGCCAAACGTATACCCCTGGTCAGGTACCTGCTGACGTGGAGGCTGCCCGGGGTATTTGCGCGTGTTACTGTAGCAAAACGACGTCGTTTTAGAGGATTGGCTTTGAGTGAAGTGGGCCCCACTAAGCCACCTGTGTCCGACGTGGCATGAAACGACGTCATTTTCTCACTTAAAATGACGTCGTTTTGCTACAGTAACTTGCGCAAATACCCGGGCAGCCTCCATGTCAGCAGGTGCCTGACCAGGGGTATACATTTGGCCTGCCCATGCAATCTCGGGGTATATGCCCGGCCAAAAAAAAATGTCGGGGTACCAAATTGGCCAAACCACTAAACACGGGGGCCCAAAAAACCCGAAAACCCGTTTAAAGGCAGGAACATCGATGTCTAAAATCAGAACATCGATGTTCATTGCTCAAAAAGCATTTCATGATTGAAAGGATGCTATTGAATGCATGAGTAAAATTAATTTTGTTTTGGGCCAATGTCTTAGAAGAATTGATTGTTTAACCTTTGTATAATTTTGAGTTCCTAACTCTTCTTTCTTGTTACTTCAATTCTTATGCTCTTTTCTCTTTAGACCTTTGCTCTTTGATTGATTTCTTTTCGCTTCAAGGTTGTCATCAATTGAGTCATGCTTAGTTTGTCAATATCAAAACCCTGTAATGAGACAAGGAGACATGAGTTCTAACAATTTCCCCCCTTTTTGATAATGACAAACAAATAAGAGTATATGCCAAGTTTTATGAATTTATAAGTGAGGTTAATTCAGGTTAATTCCCCCTATGTTTTTCAAACTATGATTCCCCCTAAACTTGGTGCATATTACTTCTTCTTATCTTCCCCCTTTTGGCGTTAGCAAAAAGAAATAGCAATAGGAAACATTTTATTGAATTGAAAAGACATAAACATAACAAGAGATAAGAGTTTAGAAAGTTGGGTCTTAGTTCCCATCATTGTCATCATCATCATCATCCTCTTCTTCTTCATTAGCTCCTTCTTCACCATCACCTCCTTCTTGATCATCCTCAACATCCATTGGTGTGAAGTCTTCATCATCATCATCACCTTCATTGTCAAAATTGTAGCCATGAAGTGTGGTGTGATATGGTGGAGGATCGTAATTTACACGGGCAAAGTACGACCGAAGAGAGTGGCCTTGTCTTTGCACTTTCGTGTCAATCCTCTCTATTGCTCGGCTCATGCTTGTCATGCTTAATTGAAGGCTGTGGATGGAGTCAGCAATGGACTCAAGAGTGACTCCGGAGGTTCGGCGTCGAGAAGGGGCTGCACGGGAACTTTCTGCGGGGGCAGTCCCTGGAGCTTGCTCGGAAGTTTGGCCAGGCCTTGGTTCTTCCACAGATTTTTCGGTACGGAAAGTAGCATCACTTATCGCCCATATTTTTGTGTGAGGAACCTGTGCGCCTTGCCGAGCATCAACACCTACATTCAATAAAATATCCAAGACCAAGAATGGATAGGGCAATGGATGCGGATGCATATTCCGACATGTGCATGAGCACAAATCGTGCCCAATTGATTGGTGCATGGTGGATGATGGCATGTAGGACTTTCACATCTTCAACGAATAAGACAGTGTGATTTTCGTCTCTTGGCTTGATGACCCGGGTGAGAAGGTAGAATAGAACTCGATACTCTGGGTTAATGGAATGGATGGTTGGCCTCCCGGATTTGTGACGAACAATAGTGGTGAAGCCAAGCTCATTCAGGAAGGGTGGTTCATGGATTGTGGCCCAATGATCACCTCCGTAGGATGCAATATCGTCTCCCTGAAAAGGCAAGCCAGCAAGCGCCCCGAATTCCTCCAATGTCATGGTAATAGATACTCCATTGACACTAGCAGACAAGGTGTCACTATCTCGTCGGAGAGTTGAGTAGAATGCTCGGATGAATTCTGCACTATATTGCCAGCCCCTATTAGTCACGATTTCCCATAATCCCGATGCTCGAAGATTTGCTTCAATTTGCGTGTAGTTCTTCTCCTTCGGGTAATCCACCGGAAGATACCGTAGAGACGCAATTGAGCGCTTGGAGAAGAGAGTCATGAAGTTATGGAGTTCGGCTCTGGTAGAGAACCAAATTGAGGTGCCTTCCATTGTAAATTGAGGAGCTGAGCTTGAAGAGCCTCCTCTTTGCTTTGATGGTCCCTCCTTAACAGGAGATTTGCCCTTGGAAGATTTCCTCCCACCTGTCATACTTGAGAAAAATGAGTAGGAGAATGATGTGGAGAGTAAGTATAGAGTGAATGAACAATAGGAAGTGTGTAAAATGAGAGAGGGAGTCATCACTTATATAGGGGAGCCAAAATATAACTGTTGTAGTCCTTACAACAGGCTCAAACGGCTAGAAACGGCTATAATTTTTGAAATTTTAACGCCTAAACATCGATGTTCTGATTGAAGACATCGATGTTTGACTCCCAACGGCTATTTTTTTTGAAAAGTGAGGGCTAAACATCGATGTTCATAAGTTCAACATCGATGTTGTGAAGCCTCTGGACACAAGTTGAAATGCCGCCAATCGAGACAACATCGATATTGTAATATGAGAACATCGATGTTTAAAACTACTGGATGAAAAATTGTAACCTGAAATGATAGAACATCGATGTCTTACCTGGAAGCATCGATGTTTAAAACTACTGGGAAGAAAAATACTTACTGAACATCGATGTTTTGATACTGAACATCGATTTTAAAGCTGCTGGTTGGGAATGGTATGATCTGAAGTCCACTCAACATCGATGTTGGCTCATCAACATCGATGTTGGCTCATCAACATCGATGTTTGACAGCCTCGGGTCCAGGTTTGTACATTAGGAACAACGATGTTCCGTTGAGCAACATCGATGTTTTGCAGTCTCGGCTTTCTTGTTCCCCCTATCTTTTGGCTTAAATGAAGGATACCTGCAAAACAACTTAGAAAATACTCGGATGCTCATGTCAGTAAAGGTAAGACAATAAAAATACTCAAATTAGATCAATGTAGAGTCAGGGATTTTTAGTTCATTTCGAATTTCTGAAGAATGACTCTTTCTTTACGGATTACGTCAGCAACTTTCTCGAGTATTCCACTTTCTTCAACATAAAATCTCGTATTTGTCCTTACCGTAATTACTTTCTGCTTATAAATACCATCCTCATGCTTGGCAAAGAATTTCTCAAACCATGGACTCACCACTAAGGACTAGAACTACCTCTGACTCGGAGGAGTTAAGTTATACTTTTGGTGCACCTCTCTTTGGTGGTTCCAATGTTGAGGAAAAGCCGAAGAAATTCCGTAAGCGGAGGAATGTCCCTGGTCATTTGGAAGACATGGCCATATCTCGCAAGCGTCAAAAGAAGCTGGTCACCAAAGATACTGATGATCTGAAGGGCAAAGGGATAGCTCACAGTAATTAGGGGTGAGCAAACGGTACGGCGCGGTACTACCGTACCGATTTTTGGTTCGATAGGGAACTACCGAAGGTACCCTTACACCGACCCACTACCGACCGGTACATACCGACGTGAGCTTGTGGCCCTACCGACAGGATACCGACCAGTTCGGTCGGCGTACCGCCAATACCGCGCCGACTATACATATAAAAGAAAAATAAGAGATGTTAGAATATAAATTGCCAATTAATGAAAAAATCAAATTAGTGTTAATTCTCGGTCAAACTTACAAGCATGGAAACTACCGAGCCAAAACTTAGCAATAATTTTGCCGAAATTACATAATAAATTTGTTAAAATTACACCCAAATCTGTCATTAATACACATAAATCTTAGCAATAATGAACGATTTTGATTTTGCAAAACCACAATCACACCCGGATCCACAAATCCTACCAACAATCTAGTCAAATTACAACCAAATCTGCCCATCAATAGAAATTCTTGCCAAAATTACAACGGATCAATTTGCCAAAATTACACCCAACCTGCCATTAATACAAAAATAAATCTTAGCAATAATGACCAATTTTGATTTGCAAATTAAACCACAACCACACCCGGATCCACCGGCGAAACCCATTGAGACAAAAGAAAAATCAACTCACCGCCATCTTCTACCACAAAATCCAACCAACATACACAACAAACATCTCGATTGGTTGAGAATTAGAGGTACAAAGGGAAAGAGAGGCGAAGAAAACGAAGAACAGAGGAAGAAGGAAAAGGAGAGACAGCAAAGAAAACGAAGAATAGAGGAAGAGAAGAAAGGAGGGGTAGAAAAGAATAAAGGGAGAAAAAAATCAGTATAGCCAAAATTACACAAATCCTAAATGCAAAACCAAAATCAACACCGGATTTGCAGGCTCCAAATCCATCACCACCATGTTACCATAATCCACCACAAATCCAACCAACGAACACAACGAATGCTCTGCCCTAACAGTAATACACCATTACAGACACTTGGGCATCTAAACTTAGCCCTGAAGAAGATCAACTCTGCTGTGATGCAGATCGAGATTGCCTGTATGGGACTTTCCTCCCAGGTTGAGAATGTCTGCAAACATGTAAAGGAACTGGAGAAGCAATGACTTCATAGATTGCTTCTATTGTAATATTTTATGAATGAATAAATAAGTAGTTCCTTTTTCTTAATCAAGCTTGTTTTCAAACATAAATGGTAGGAATGATATAAGATCCAATAAAATCAAGCCTGTTATTAGTAACCAAAAAGAATATAAGTGTTGAAATCACGAATTTCTAGCAATAATAGAAATCAAATATTCCTTAATAAAACGATGTTCATTATTTGTGTAAGCCAAAAATTGACGTCATAATGCACGGCAAATTAATAACAATAATTAGCAACCACTTGTTCATAAACCCCACATGAGCAAAAAGCGACTTTTGGGATTCGTATCCTTTTATTGAAGAGCCAAGATAGCCAGAGTGAAAAAGTAATGCATGTGAGAAGTGAGCTAGAAAACACAAGTGTTTGTTGCCCGAAACACATGCAACGTGACAAGAGTAACAATGTAGACAGTGGTAAAGATTTTCAAAAAGAGGAGCCTTGAGGAGCATATACAATTTGTAGTTTTGTGAAGAGAGAGGTTTGCTTTACCGTTTATCGAAAAATAGGTAGGGTCTAGACTTTGAAAAATAGGTAATCGTAATTCTATAAAAGGCAAAGCAGTGGTTGGTAAATAATCAAAAGCATTTAAAGAAAATACAATTCAGAGAGAGAGATACTCAAACCTCAACAAGACAAAAATGCCTGCTCCATCATCTGTCTTCTTTGTTGAGGGAGCCTCTTTAGGAAGAAGGAATCGGTTAGCCTATAGCTTGATAAATGAGCAACAAAAGGAACTGCCAAACGAGCTTGGGAGGATGCCTCGTTTGGTCTTTGTTGACGAGCTCTACTCGTCCCGGTTCTTTGTCACACCCATGGAGGAGACAGTCTTCCTGGAGCATCGAAGTACCCTGCGAGCTACCTTCTACGGCTCGGCCAATTCCATCATGTTCTTCATCTCTGACAGATTTCACGAGTTCAGGCTGGAGCCTTCTTTCCAGACTCTGAATGAGGGCAGCTATTACCGAATTTCAATGACTGCTCATAGCGTTCTGCGGACAACTGGCTTACCACCCACTCGGCCAAAAGCTCGCCTTCTGGTTTGGAACTGCAGAGGAATCACTAGGCGCTCCAATGAGTTCACACGAACCTTAAGAGATCTGAAGAACCAGTACAAGCCCAACATGGTTCTGCTCACAGAGACCTTGTGGCAGCCTGGAGATAATCACAGTGTCATCCCGCTTCGTTTTCCTTCAGCAAATCGGTTCGAACTCCATGGCCAAAACAATTCGGGCGGAATGTGGTTCTCTTGGAATGATAGTGTTAGGGTCAATATTGCTAATGTCCCCAACAGTTTCTCAGTTACTGCTGTACCCAATCGTTAAGACAAATAAAAAATATTTATGCTTTAAGCAATTATGTCATCTTTTTATGAATGTTCAATGATAAGCTAGTGTTCCTCAACTTGATCTATTATGCTCTACATGCTATACTTGATGCGAAAAAGAAGCCATCTTGTGCTCTTGGATTGTAACATTTGGATATAAACTTGCTACCCAAAAAAAATTTACTTCGTGCGAAATTAATTTACTTCTAAGCTCTTTTTCAACAAAGGCAAAATAGGATGCTCAAGATTCTTCTACCATTACCCAAGAATGATATGTATTGTGCATCAATTAATTAAATAAGCATTAAGAGCACTATTAAAAGTATACTAGAAAGAATAGAACGATTTCAACCAAAGGATGATTATTTTTAGCATTACCACTTATCCTTGCATTTCTACAAGAATCAATCAAGAACTTGGATGCTTCTTTGATTATGTGCTTGGAGCATCCGCTATCAAGGTACCAAAGTACACTTGATACCTTCAAGCATACCTACAAAACAAATCAATGGGTTTTTGGTACCCAAATCTTCTTGGGTCCTTGAGTGTTAGAGACATAATGGTAATGAGCTTCTTCTTGTGCCCAATGCCTATGCCTTGTGAAGCAAACGAGAGAAATATGTCCTATTCTATTGCAATAATGACAAATAACATTTGGATTGTGCATCTTTCTAGGTTGATAATAGTTACTATATTGCCTATGTTTGTGCATTTTACTAACCTTGTTTTCCTTAGATTGAAAAATAGGTTTCCTAGGTTTTGTTTCAACTTTCTTCTTCTTAGGTTCATTCTTGAAACCTATTCCATGTTTAGTTGATTGCAAATTACCTAAGAGAGAATTCAAGTTCTTTTGAGGGGTGTTAAATTTCTTTAGTGTTGTTTCAAGTTCATTAACTTGTTGTTTTAATGTCTCACATGATGAACACTCCCTAGTTTTTGTTTCAAGTTCTTTAACTTGTTCCTTTAATGACTTACATGATGAGCATTCCTTAATTGGACTTTCCAGTTTATTAGCACTCCTCTTTCCGTAAAACTTATTTTCCTCTTTAAGCTTTTCATTTTCACTTGACACTTTCTCCATATCATTTTCTAGAGTTGCAAGTTGTTTCTTTAAGCCCTCATTAGCTCTAGATGCCGAAATGTATTTACCATAAAGCTCATTAAATGCATCTTGCAATTCTTCAAAAGTATAATCTTCACTTGAGTGAGAAGTACTTACCTCTTCCGGTTCTTCCTCTCGTGCCATGAGACATAGGTTGGTCATTTCTTCTTCATCGCTATCGGATGATTCATTGCCAGAATCGCCTCCCCAAGAGATGTATGCCCTTTGCTTCTTGTAGGGCTTCTTTTCTTTTCCCTCCTTTGCCTTGGGGCACTTAGGCTTGATGTGCCCAACCTCTCCACATCCATAGCACTTGGGTGGACCGGACATCTTCCTTCCATTCCTTTCAAATTCTTTCTTCATGAATTTGTGTATTTGGCGGGTGACAAGTCCGAGTTCTTGATTGTCATCGCTAGAGTCCAATTCAGTGAGCTCTTGCGTCTTGGAGGTGGAAGCCTTGAGAGCTATGTTCTTTTTCTTTGGTTCCTGCAAAGAGGGTTTAAGAATAGTAGTTTCATAGGTTAGAAGATTACCTCTAAGACTGTCAATGGTTGTGTTCGATGTCCCGATGTTTTCATAGATTACGTCGGCTTTAGAACTCCATTCGGGAGTGAGGCATCTAAGGACTTTTTTGACCAAGTCCTTGTCGGAGTAGACCTTCTTGAGAGCATGAAGGTTATTCACGATTTTAGAAAATCGTTCGAACATCTCCTCTATTCTTTCGTTCTCCTTCATTCGAAAGAGTTCGTGTTCTGCAGTGAGGGAGTCGATTTTGGCCTCCCGAACTTAATCGGTTCCTTTGTAGGTGACCTCCAGCTTAACCCACATTTCTTTTGCGGTTGTGCAGCAAGAGATTTTTCGGTAATCATCGGGGTTGACTGCACAATAGAGCATGTTGATTGACTTGGCGTTGTTCTCAACCATCGTAATGTCTGCAGTGTCATATTCCTCCTCCGTCTTTGTCACTATGGTTTAACCAACTTTCTTTGTCGGAATTTGCTCTCAGATCTTCATGATTCGCCAAAGAGCATAGTTGTTGGCTTGGAGGAAGATTCTCATCCTCTCTTTCCAGTAGCTGTAGTTGGTGCCATCAAAGAACGGTGGACGAGTGGTTGATTGTCCTTCGAAGAGTCCTGCATAATTACTTGAAGAAGCCGTGGAAAGTTTCTCTCAAAAGGTTAAGTCTTTCAGAGAGTTAGGCTCTGCTACCAATTGTTAGAATAGGTGCCCTACGCTAGAGGGGGGGTGAATAGCGTTTTATGGACAAGATAAAAAACTTGCAGGAAATAATTGCGGAATTGAAAGAATGAAGGACACACCGAATTTTGTACTGGTTCACACACATAACTTGTGTGGCTAATCCAGTCCTCCGAGAGACTCTCTCGAAGATTTCACTATTTAGGTTAAGCTTCCGGGTGCCTAACAAACCGTATACAAACCTAGAGCTCGAGTTACACGAAACTCTACTTACTTGAAGATACCTCACTTCAAGACTTCTCTCAAGAAAGAAAACACTCTTCCTATGAGTTGCTACAAGGGAACAATCCTCCCTTAAGGTGTATGAACAACACTTAAAAAATTTTCAAACGAAAGCTCTCTCAAAGAGTGGATATGAGTAACAAGTAAAGCTCTATAAAGGCAACTCTCAATTCTCAAGGAAATTGGCTCATGTATGTATGACAATTGATGCTTAAAATGTTGAGAGTTGATTGTTATTAAACAGAGTTGTAAATCCTCTATTTATATGTCTCAAAAGATGTATAATCGTTATGGAATCAATCCAAAACACCTTTAGACAAAATAGCATGGGATGTTGAAAAAGGTGTCTGCTCAAAACGGCACAACATCGATGTTTAAACTTAAAACATCGATGTTTAAACTTAAAACATCGATGTTTGGCCAGTAAACTTGAATTATTTGGACCAACGGTCATGAGAACATCGACGTTTACCAAAGGAACATCGATGTTTTGCCAGTAAATATGAATTATTGAGTCCAACGGTCACTAGAACATCGATTTTTACTCACTGAACATCGATGTTCATTTGGTTCGACAAAATCATTTTAAAGCTGATGATCATGGGAACATCGATGTTTACTTGAAGAACATCGATGTTGACTTGAAGAACATCGATGTTCATTTGGTTCTGTAAAATCATTTTTGGTTCGGTGAAAATCAATTTAAAGACATCAATTGATGGAACATCGATGTCTCAAATTAGAACATCGATGTTTTGCTGTTTGCAAAACATTTTCAAGTGCAACGGTCATGAGAACATCGATGTTTAGGATACCAACATCGATGTTCTGAGCTACTGCCTGTTTTGAAAGATTGTTTAAAGGCAGGAACATCGATGTCTAAAATCAGAACATCGATGTTCATTGCTTAAAAAGCATTTCATGATTGAAAGGATGCTATTGAATGCATGAGTAAAATTGATTTTGTTTTGAGCCAATGTCTTAGAAGAATTGAGTGTTTAACCTTTGTACAATTTTGTTTTCCTAACTCTTCTTTCTTGTTACTTCAATTCTTGTGCTCTTTTCTCTTTAGACCTTTGTTCTTTGATTGATTTCTTTTTGCTTCAAGGTTGTCATCAATTGAGTCATGCTTGGTTTATCAATATCAAAACCCTGAAATGAGACAAGGAGACATGAGTTCTAACAGGTTCCTCCATCGACTACCTATGTTTAGCGCCGCCATTCTCTGTTAGTCTTTATTTTGGCCGCGCGTGAGGCGCGTTCAGTACCTTTTTCCTTTTCTGGTCCTTGGCAGCTTAGAACAACATCCAGGGGAGGAAGACCTTGATTGGAGGAAAAACGCAATCATGCCCTTGCACTCGTGATGGCACGCGAATTTCTACTGGTAGGGTCCTCTGGTGTTTGCCCTCTTCAAATTGGTGCGTTGGTGGCGAGACTTTTTGATGAAAAGAGTCTTGTTCCTGTCATATTGGGTTAAACTCTCAATTGCTTGGATGTGTTGCCAGATAATCCCATTGCTCTCATGACTAGTTCCCCTCTACTGCTCCAAGTATATGTTTATCCCCTCACCCCCCAATTGTCATTTTTATTGCGTTGACCCCCTTCCCCTTGTAGATGTGGCTATGTGAACACCTCACATTAATCGAGCGTCCTCAAACCGATCCCACAAACTATGACCGTCGTGGTTACTCTATCTTTTTCAACACTGTCCGAGACTAGGTCATCTTTATGAAGGATCTCAAAGTTGAGTAGATTACTTGGTTTTGTCGGTTGCTTGGGATGCAAGAGGTGGTCATCCGTACCCTATGTAATGATTGGGTCACATTCCCAGGTGTAAAGAAATCCACATATTATCGTCCGAACATGATTTTGAGGCAGCTCGGCCTAGAGCAGACAATTCCCTCTGATATCCCAGTTACGGTGACAGGGCCTATGAAAGTTGTAGCCTTGAAAGCTATAAAGGGAGGCTGGACATTGCTTTTAAGAAAAAGCATCGGTGGCCCATTGGAGATAGAGTCCTCCATGTCATACCTAGAGTGGTTGAAGAAGGACGTGGCCAGGTCTGAAGGGCCTTTGCATCTTGCCAGAGAGACATTTTTGGAGGGGCCTGCGCCTCCCGGGTTTGAGCCTTCGAGCACCTTTCCAAGAGGAACAATAATGGAGATATTGATGCGAGCCGTAAGAGGCCCAAGAAGAATTGAGTCTCATCTTTGAACAATTACCCTTTTACACTTATGATGTATGCGAATAAATGAGTGAACAAACTCCCTTTATCTTTTGTTAATATTTGGAGTGTTGCTAATAAGAGTGGAACCGAACCCAGGCTGGGTTTCCTAGTATTCATGGCTTTTTTTCTTTCCCCCTGTTTTTCCCTCTCTTTCTTCTTCCTTCTTCTTCTTCTTCTTCTTCTTCTTCTTCTTCTTCTTCTTCTTCTTCTTCTTCTTCTCTTTTTTTTTTTTTCAAAAGCTCATGAAATCAAGCTCACGTAGTTCTCTTTGTGTTGACTTAACTCCCAAAAAATCCTCTTCCTCTGGCGGTTAGGCACCATGCATTGTGGGATAGAAAGTCATTATTGGATTGTCTTTGATTATCTTGCCCACGGGATATTCTCCAGAACTCTTTTGTTTGCATGACCCTTCGTAATTTAAAAGCTCTCATTGGGGTTGAATCCCGATCCTCTTTTTCTTTTGGAGTTTTTGAGACCCTCATTGAAATTGGTATGCCTCTTATTAGTATTAGTCCTCAGATTGATTTTTACAGATTTTTAGGGAGTTCGTTCAACACATCATATCCACATATATCATGCATGCACAATAATATTGCCAAGATGACCATCAATATAGAAGAAAAGAGTGCCTTTATCTATACTATATATAAAAGCACGAAGACATCCAAACAGCCGAAAATACATAAATAACCCTACTTAATAACAATAATAATAAATTGATATCTTATTCTTATTTAATTAAAACAACATGTCATACAATAATAAATGACATATAATTTCTATATACTATATATAAAAACACTAACTCAAGTAAAATTTCTTTGAACTCAGTGCAATAGTATACCAACATCATTGCTTTGCTTCTTCATCAAATCCTTTAAATTTGTGGGTTAAAATTGGTTTGCTGGATCTGGGTTTACCTAGCAGCTGGCGATATATTTGTTGCAAAATATTGTGTAATGTCTGTGCACCCTTTATATTGTAAAACAATGATTGACATGTAATTCTTATTATAATTAAGCAAATATATAGAAATATAAAACATTAGGTACTTTAATAATAAATGAGTATTATTGAGTTAATGAAAACTATGAACAAAAATAATATCTACGAAATTGAATAATCACAAGAATTTATAACAGATGTATTTATAATTTATTACTAATAAGAACTATGAAAAAAACAATCGAAGAACAGTCGAATAGTCAAAAACAAATAACAATTTCTACGAAAAAGAATAATAACAGGAAATAACTATCACAAAAATTCATGACTAATTGTAACAGCCCGGGTAAAAATTTGGATTTTTACCGGGACTGTAAAAGTCTTTTTACAGTAATTTACCGAATGAATTAATCTTGGGTAATTAATTCAAGGTAAATCGAGCGTCGTTTTTTGAAACCGAGGTTTTTCCTGCGCTCGTGATTTTTTCGTGGATTTTTCGGACCTAAGTTGGTATTTTTTGGGTCCCGGAATCCTCAGAAAAAAAAAACTAAGAGGGTATGCAGTTATTTTCTGGTCTGGATTGGACTCGCCCCATTCATTTTCCTGTGTCATCAGCCGCCATCACAGTGTTCATTTTCTATAAAGAGAAAGCAGGAAGAAAGGGAGAAGGAAGAAGAGAGGAAGAGAGAAAAAAAAAAAGAAGAAAGAAAAAAAAGAGAGAGGGAGAGAAAAAGAAAAGGAATAAAAAAATAGAGAAAAACAGAGAGAAGGAGAAGAAAAATAAGAAAAAAAACGAAAAAAATGAAATAGAAATCGGAAAGAAAAAAGAGAAGAGAGAAAATAGAAAAAAAAAGGGAGAAGGAGCCACCGCCGGCCACCATCATATCGCCCACGCCGACGCCTTGTTCGCCGCTGCACACACCGACCGCCGCCTCCTCCATGTGCTGCAGCACCGGCGTCCATCTTCGCTCTCGTCGCCACCAGAGGAGCAACCGGAGTGAGCTGCTGCAACGCCAACACGATGCCGCTGTCCCACCCTCGTCGCGTCGCCGCTGCTCGACACGCCAACACGATCCATGATAGCCGCCATCCCGCTCGCGTCGCCTCATCCCCAGGCTTGGGTTTGCTACGTGGGCCTGAGCTTGGGCTGCTATCTGAGCCTGGACTTGAGTGCAGCAGTGCCGAGAGCATTTGTGATCACCGCAGATGAGGATCCAGAGAATGCCGATGTTATAGCAGGTACTTTTACAGTCTTTGGTAGTATTGCATATACTTTGATTGATCCTGGTGCTATGCATTCTTTTGTCGCGCAA